>VYYJ01000231.1:0-79579 GCA_021029165.1 Cyphoderus albinus
GGTTAGTTTAGTCATTTCACACATAACACTAATCCTGCGATACGAACTAGAAAACTTCTGAAACAAAGTCAATGCGCGGGACTTGAGAGCTGGTTGCAATCATCGTGTCCCCAACAAATACGTCTCGCGTCATTGGTTTCATCTTTGGAGTTATTTGCATGGGACTGGCATTCGCCGCCCAGAACCTTGGCGCAATTTTCACCGCGACTTATGCGGTTATTGGTGCTACCGCCGGAGCTCTCTACGGTGTCTTTCTTATGGCTCTGTTTTTGCCATTTACGAATGCGTTTGGTGCCATTTTTGGAATGTTGACAGGATTCATCTGTATGACGATTGTCAGTATAGTGGCATTCCTGAACAAAACATCCGCCAAGATAAGCTTACCTGTATCTATAGAAGGATGTCCACTGGATTTTACCAATGCGACAACCGCAACTCCGGAGACAGGAAACCTTTCCGTTCCAATTGAGTAAGGGAATTCGTACTTATCTAATATTGTAGGTACACTGATTTATATGCTTAAATCTTTGTAGTGAATGGCCGTGGAAAGTGTTTACATTATCCTACCTTTTATATCCAATCTTCACCGCGACCATTTCAATCATCGTGGGTGTCATTGTGAGCCTCCTGGCCCAACGTTACATCAGTTCATATCAAAAGGTGAAACCATTTCCGAAATATGTTCATCCGTTTGTTAGAGGAATCTGTAAAAGTTGCCTGGACCAAGATCGGAGGGAGTCTATGAGCGCCAATACTGGATTGTTAGCCATGCACACTAATACAGCGAAAGAGGCTTAAAATGACGAATAGAAAGCAGTGGTGCGGAATGGCATCATGAGGACCAGAAGACCTTTGTACTCAGGAATCATCCAAGGAATAACGAAACGAAATTGAATGAAAAATTAAAATTATATGCATAAAAGAGAATTAAATGAAATTTGCAGCAATTGAGTTTGATTCTGTCCAATCTAGAAAAATTCCGAATTTATTTTTTCATCTTACGATAGAATGTTCACACCAATTTACAGAGTCAGAGAAAAGGAAAGGAAAACAGTTTTGATCAAGTCAGAAATTATTGAGCAAGAACGTTTTGCTTCTTAGAAGCGGTTGTTCACGAATGGGTATTGAACACGTCCGTTCATGTTCCATTGGTTCCAGATTCCACGGTGGGCGAAACGCTGGACAAGGGGGTTGTAGTTGAAGTGGCGGTACCCTCCTTGGTAGATTTGTGGAACGTATTCCCTTTGGTATTGGATTTCTGGAACGTATTCCCTGTTGTATTGCATTTCGGGAAGGACGGTGTCAATTCCATGCTCAATTGGGATGACTTGTTCATCAAGAACCTTGACATCTCCAAGGGACAGCTTCACGTCACCGGTGATGGGGTCGACAATCTTTCCGTAGGTTTGTTCGCGGACTTTGCCTTCAGGGGTGAGTTGGACATGGGTGAGGATGTTTTGGAGATGGCCTTGTTGACCTTGGTAGACGTGGTTGTAGATCTTGTTGAGGATGATTCTGTAGATCTCTTGGTTGTATTCCTGTCCGTATTGCTGACCGTAGTGGTGGAATGGGAGGACGTTCTTGTTCCAGACGTAGTCTCCGGTGACTGGGGAGACAGTGTCGTACTTGAAGAGGTTGATCAATGGGTAGACGTACTTGTAGAAGAGGGTGGGGTTCACAAAGTACTGCTTGAAGGTAGGGATTTGCCAGAAACGCTGGAAGTAGACGGAGGCGACGTACTTCTGGAAAGCTGGGTATTCGAAATATTGACGGAAGAGAGGAAGAGTCATGTACTGTTGGAACAGTGGGTGAGAGATGACCTCTTCGAGGCGGAGCACGGTAACGTCAAGGATTTCGTCACGGAGGTAGGCAGGGATCTGCACATTTTCTCCGTAGATCAAGTCCCTTTCCATGGGGTGTCCCAACAACTTTTTCAGAACGAGGTCCTTGGTGGTAAGGGCACGGTCAAATTTCATCAAGGGGTTGAATTCCTTGTGCATCTGGACCATGTCCAAGGACTGGCCGGCCACAGCGGCCACCAAGAGAGCGACAACAATCTACATAACAAAAGACAATCATTTTAATTAGACACAAATTTAAAAATTAATTTATCAATTTAAAAAATTATTCTTATTTTCTGAAAAGCTGCTTACGAAAGATTTCATATTGGTTTCCGTTTTAGAGCTGACTTGCTTGTCTGGAACAAGAAATCGAGTGAGACACTGACTGGAGCTTTTTCCGGTGCTTTTATACCATTTTGCTGAATTTTACAAAAAGGAAAAAAAAGCATTACATTGTATGCAGATGTGATCTATGATGTGAGTTACGTTACGTAGTCTGTAGCTTAGACGTGACGTGGTGTTACAAATATTCATTTATTTCTTCACGCGTACATATTTTACTTTAATCAAGTATCCAGTCTGCAAGCCTAACCAAAGTACCCAATTTAATTTTTTATATCTTACTGGTGATCGTGGTCACTTTTCATAGGTACAAAATGTTTTTTAAATGATAACTGTAACTAAAAAGCTCTTATCAAAAAGCAACATTGAACTAAGTTCATAAATTACCAATTAATCCACAATCTATCATCATCATCGTCCCAGTTTGAACTTCTTGAAGCAAGGCTTATCAATTTTTCAACGCTTTCCAATATGCCACTGGTTTTGCAATTTGCGTGCATCAATGACCAATGCATTGCATCTTTGAGGAAAGTGAAATGAGCAGTTAGCAATAAGCAGTGCAAATTTTATTTTTATTTCACTTTAATGTCACCTTTCGACGTGACCTTAGTCTTTTGACTGATGACCTGAAAATATATCCTATTTTGATAATTTGTTTTAACTTTTTTTCTCTCTCTCGTAAGTCGTAACTTACGAGTCATAAGACGTAACTTGATAAGGAGTTATATTTCAGACTTGCGTTCAGTTTATGCAGCATCATCATTATCAGCATATTCAAGATTGAAGTTCAACAGAAAACTATACTAATACCTATTTACTTAAGAACGCTTATCAAACTGTTCTGGTCAGTGAGCATCGAGCATCTTTATCGATATCAGTTGACTGTTGACTATTCAGTGTGCTGACCTCATGTGACTTGACATGTGACAATCTCCGGGGTCGTCGTTTGTTATCATTCTCCTGACTTATAGTAAATAGAGTAAATTTATAGGTAATATATTTATTATACAATTATATTTAAATGCCTAATTATGAGCTCGTAATCTTTCAAGTCGGTGACCCCGCCCCTCACATCAACCATTGACCATCTTTTTCTGTTTTTAGATTATCATTCTAATTATCATCATCATCAGCCGGTAAAGCAAGCAATAAGCAATTGGACGCATTTCATAATGTCAAATCATTATGACGCGAAGGCTCCGTTGTGGAACTTTTCCAAGTTTGGTTCTTATCATCATCCTTGGTTTTACTTTAGCATATTTGATGCATCTGATTCATTTATCTGCATATCCGGTTTCATCTCGAGTCGAGATTCTCGACTTAACTTCTTGTATCGATCCATATGATGTGAAGCCGGCCGGTATCATGCAATTTGAATGTGATTTTTTTCAATGCATCATGCTTTTTATATTTGTAATTAAGTAATGAGCAATTAAATAAATGAGTTTAAGCAAGAGATTTGAAGGTTTTGTATTTTTGGAATGCATTTTTATAATTTGCTTTTTATTTTCTTGTTTTCTCCTTTAGCACCGCTCATATCATGTTTTTGACAGTCTTTCATACGGATGTTGACAATAATCAATCAACCAATACAACAACTACCACTACACTTTTAGAACACATGAATCAATTTATACTAACACTCTAAGAATGACAATTTAAAGACAAAGAAGATTGAAGTGATATTATGATTTGACATCAAAAGTCCAGTTCAATTTGTACTCTTTGGAAGTATTTAAGCCTTGATCATCTCAGGGATGTACTTTTCCATGGTCTTGGTGTACATGAAGGGACGCATCATTTGCATCTTGGTCATCATGTCCATGTCGTACATCTTTGGGGTGTCGATGGTACGGAAGTAATCCTGGAAAAGCAGAATAAAATTATGATTAGCATTAGCAATGGTGCAAAATGCATGTGACAAAATGTTAAAGGTCAAGATTCAATTTACCTTGGTCATGGTGGTTGGGTAGAATTTGTCCATCATGTGCTTGGTGGCGTACTTCTCGAGCATCTTGCCCCAGAATGGGTTGTACTTGGTGGTGGTATCGTAGGTGGTGTCGAAGGTGTTGTCCATGGTGGTGGTGTCGATTTCAGGGGTCATGATGGTGTTGAAGTGTTTGTACAATTTCTCCATGAGGTAGTGGCAGTAGACGGTGTTGTAACGGCAGACCTTTGGGAGTTCAGTCATGGTCATCCAGGTTGGGTAGGTGGTGGTGGTGGTGTCGTAATCCATGGTGGTGGGGTAGTAGTGGTGTGGGTAGGTGGTGGTTGTGTCGTAATCCATGGTGGTTGGGTAGTAGTGTGGGTAGTAGCCGGTGGTGGTGTCCATCTTTTTGTTCCACATCCAGTCTCCAACGGTCCAGGTGTTTTGGTGGTTGAAGGTGGTCATGTCGTACTTGTAGAGCATGACGCAAGGGTAGATGTACCTTTTAAATTATAAAAAAAATATTTTTATAATAAAATATAAATCTAAATAAAAAACTAAAATGATTATAAAGTATAATGGGATTTTACTTGTAGAAGAGAGTTGGGTAGATGAAATAAGTCCTGAAGGTAGGGATGGTCCAGAACTTCAAAAAGTAGGCTGAGGTAACGTACTTCTGGAAGGCTGGGTATTGCCAGAATTGACGGAAGAGGGGGAGGGTCATGTATTCGCGGAACAAGGGGTGAGCCATGAGTTCCTCGAGAGTGTAGACGGTCATGGTGGTGTCGTCGTCATACATGCCATATTTCATGGTTGGGTAGTCGACCATGTTTTCGAGGTCGGTGGTGTGGTGTGGGAACCTCGTCAACCCCTTGGTCATGCGGATGTCCATGGGGCTTTGGGCAGCGACGGCCGCCACCAAGAGAGCAACAACCTATAGAGAAACCAGAAATTTTATTTTATTACCCAAGTCGGTAAAATGAAAACTTGAAATTGGAAAGGAAATTTTGGAACACTTACGAAAACTTTCATGTTGAATGAGATTTTTCAAGGATTGCTTTGTAAGATTCGACTACTTGACTCTGAAGCAAATGGCAAGTTGAAGACGAAGACTGAGAGTCTACCGCTGTCTTTTTATATGATTTTGTCTCTGGGAATTGAAGTCATTTCTGGGGCCATCGAGATGGATATTTTTGATGGTGTTAGATACATATTCGTGTTCACGGTAAAAAATATCGCGCGATATTGAGTTGAGAAGTCAAAGTTGCTTGTTTTTTTAGTAGAAAGCCGATAAGCAAGTAGAGTGGTAATAAAATATTCCAGCTTCTTCTTTTTAAAATGCATCATTCCATCCTTCCACGTGAGGAAGTAAGTGGCATAAGGATAAGTTGATAAGAAAAAATAGGTGAAGAAAGAAGTGGATGCTCATGTTATGCAATGCAATAATTAATGCAGTTGCCGGTTGTGGGCAGAAACATGTGTACTTTTGACCTTTCATCAAATTATTTGCCAGAACAGAACAAGTGAACTGGTTTTTATTTTTCAACTTTTTTGCAATGCTGCACCACGGTTCATGGAGTTGGGACAAGCGTGGTCATTTTTACTTTTACTATGATCGTACGTTGGATTGAATTGAGGCTCCAAAAAATTATTCCAGGTGAACTGTTTAGCATATTAGCAATTGAACACTGAATTCGTTGTTTTTCATGATGAAGTGCATTAACTGGTACTGGTGCAGGTCCAGCCGGTCCACTTGTAAAGAATTATTATAGAAGATTATATAATAGAATTATTAATAGACCCACAAGCTTAAGATAATTTGGTAGTATCCAGTTAAATGCAAAAATAGCCGTTCAAGATAAAGCGATTGTTGTTTTATTACTACAAGTCATAAGTCATGATTCCCTGCTTCTTGATTTGCTTCTTGATTCGAGATAAATTGGAGTTCGTGTCAAGGAAAAATAACGTGCGTTAAATACGTTATCTTTCACATTATCGTTTCAAGTCTGGCATTTCATTAAAACTATTTCACAATTTTTCCTTCCTGACTTGACAAATGATCCGGTTACAGATTGCGGGTAGCTTATGGGCGTTGGTAAATTAATTAGGCACATTTAAAATTAAAAGTTGATATCATATCATAACTAAAGTTATAGTCCACAAAACAAGTTGAAAACATTTTAAAAGAATTTGGTTAAAACCTGACTGTAATGTTGTTTATTAAGATCATGTGCACATTTTAATTTTTGATGAATAATGGAAAATTTTCGAATGACGCATGCAAATTGATTCCAGACAAATGAAAAATAAAAATCGAGTACAGGCGAACTATTAAAAGTTTATTGATCGACCGGGTTTAGAAAAATTCAACATTTATTTATTGCATACAGACAGAAGTCAACTCCATTCAATTTTTGTCACTTTTTAATGACCTCTAAGCTGTTTGTTCGAATATGCTTATGTATAAAGGTCATGATACAAATAAATCTGAAATTATTGCCGCAGAAATATAAAAATAGATATTTATTATATGTATTTATAGTTAATAGATCTATACAACAATCACCAGCATTTCGATTTTGAATTGAACGCCATAAATGATAAGAGATTTAGAAAGAATCAGAATTCATTATCGTTGATGATGAACGATTCAGTTCTGATGAAAAACAATACTGCACTGTATATAATTATTTTTAATTTTCTAGAGTGGGATACAATGCGTTTTAAACTTTTAATGCTAATTAGACAAGAAACGGAATTAATATGTAAATTCATGAAGAAGTACTATAATGTGAATGTGATGACTATGAATGAATGACCATTGTCAGTCATTTAGGGAAAGTAGGAAAAATGATATTTGGCAAATAACATCTAATTGTAAGATGAAACCGAATAGTACCGAAGTTAAACTTTAAACTCTAGAATTTAGAACTCATCAGTAATAATCAGAGATCATGTCATTTATTTTAGTCTCTCATTAATTGAAAATTAAAGTGAAATATGCACAACTTTATAAAAAAAGTTAACGTGTCATTGTGGAAAAGTACCCCGCTGCGCTTCAGGGACCGAGACTTGGGCATAATAAGAAACAATGAGAGCGTTATACAGATTATATTGAAATAGCTATTTAATATTTATGTAATATTAATATTTATAATAATACTTAATATTTATTTAGGCTCATATCAAATTATGATTTCGTTTTGGTTGATTCAAATTCAAAATGTCGAAACGAATGGAAAATCAGAAACACTTGAATTACGTTGATTTACACCATAGAAGTTTCTGGCATTATTTAATTTTTTGTGTGTGCTCGAGTGAAAGTGAAAGTCAACTGACGCACGAAAAAGAAAATATAAAAAACTAAAAAGCGTTCCACTGCAATTTGCATGTGGAACGCTACATGCAACATCAACATCCTAAAAGACGCACTAAAAAAGCAAATCCGCAACAGGTATGGATTTTTAAAGCTTTTTTACTGTTTCAAATGTGAATGCGTTGAATTTTAAGAGTTTTATAATTTTAAATAATTTTTATTTTCAGTTCATGAGTAGATTTTCCCAAGAGACGTCGGATGGAAATAAGTAGGCGCATTCAAAGCCTGGCCCTTCGCGTCTGCCTTCAACCAGTGAGAACGTTCAGGCTGCTGGCACCGGAAATCCAAGAATTTCCACTACTAGCTGCAGCTGAAGGTTTTAAGAAACTGTGTTGAGCGCCAAGAGTCAGAGAGATCAGATATTAGCAAACTGAAGGAATTGTTGACCAAATCAATCTCGGACGTGGTAAATATAATAATTCTTCAATTAGTCGTTTTGTGCGAAATATTTTGCTGTCAGTCGAAATATTTTCAATTTGATTGTGCAGTTCTTTCATCTTTATTGTATGAACATTTTTTATTTTTACAGGACGATGAAATAGCGCAAGTGGCAAAGATGAAGTTGTTGGCTACAAAGACAGACAGATGATGAGGACGAAACGCGTCTACGGTTTTTCAGTTCAATTTAAAATTAAATTAATCACGTATACCCAGTAAATTCCTTTCCTAACAAATCGACGTGATTGTCCACTTCACTAATTTTTCAAAGACAGATTTGTTTCAACATCGACGTATTTAATTCAGATTTGGACGACGACGATTTCATGGACTGAGACACGTTATCATGCATTATCATTCCGTGTATTAATTTCCTTTTTATTATTTGTAAAACAATTCTTCTCTTCACTAAAAAATATCATTTCTCGTTCTGTTTCGTGGGGAGGTTGAATGTGCTTTGAGATGTAATAAAAGTTTAATGTAAATATATTTAACAACTCCTCTAAGTTTATAAGCAAGTCGATTGAAACGGGTCATGGGTCAATTTGGAAACTAACTGCTATCATCTGAATGGATAAATGGATTGAAATCACCCTTATTCGCGTTTCTTCATAATATTCTAAATTGTTCATAATTTACTACATATGTACATAGTTTGTTTGATAGAAAACATGAATTTCAAGGGCTTTCGAACCGATCACGGCGAGTGTTTTATGGTCCAGTTCCAGGCACGGTCACTTTCTTCAATGTTTTCAGGAAATTCTATGATTTTCATGCTATGATCAAAGTATTTACTTTTGATGAGAAATGTTAGATGCAAGGCAGAATTGAAGACAAGTTTTATGATAGTGGACCAATTAAAAAAATAAAATGCAGTAATTAAAGACAAGTTTAAGATTTTGATTTTGATCATTGTAAATGGACGAAAAGTGGTGTTTTTTATTCATTCCATTTTTTTCTCACCATAATTAGTTTTTGAAGATGTTATAGAATACTATATTCGATTTTCGTAATACAGTCTTTTGTGTGATAAAGTGTGAGATTTGTGATAATTCTTTGGTTCTTCTTTTTTTCTGTGTAACAGTGCATGTTTAATCAACAGTGTTTTTGTAATTGTAACCGTTTCCTAAAAACAGGCCGAGTCGTAATCGTAAAGTTCGTTAGTTCTGATTGTTTTTCACTGACCTCTCATGTGACCAATACAAATCCTCTACTTTTTCAACAAGTCCTACAAGAGTCTTTTAAGCATAAAAACTAAAAGCTCTGAAAAATCCTGTAAAAAGTCAGAATCTACTGGCTCACGTTAAAATGTGTGTTTAAAAGATAGGAAAGACGGAAGTGGAGATGTTCGTTTGTTTCGACTGTGTCTTAATTAGAAAGATGTTTGAAGAAGAAAATGGATGTTATTGTGTTTGTGTGTGAAGGTGGAAAACGTCTTAAGCCTTGATGACTTCTGGGATGGTGACCTTCTTGTCGAAAGTCCTGACTCCCATCATTGGGCTGACCATATCGACCATCTTTGGGACGGTTTCGTATGTTCCGAAGGTGGTGTCAATGTTCTGTTGTTAAAAGAAAAAAAATCAATAAGAAAATATTTTGGGGCAAGGTGAAACATTAGAAAAATTAAATGAGTGATTTTAAAAACTTACGTTGAACTTCTCGTTGAACATTTTGTTGAGAATCATTTTCTTCTCGAGATCCTTCTTGATTTGGAAGGGGAGGAATTCGTCATCCTTCATGAGTTCCTTCTTGATGAGATCCTTCTTGATGAGGTCCATCTTGTTGATGAGGTCGAACTTGTTGACATGGTCGAAGGTGGTGTCGAACTTCTCAGTGACGAAGGGGAGTTCTTGCTCGTTCTTAAGACCGAAGAGCATACGGGCGACAAGTGGGTTCATCTTGGTGGTCATCTTCTCACGGAAGATCATGTCTTCTTGTGGGAGGACGGTCTTGATGGTCTCATCTCCGTACAACTTGTTGAGGAGCATCTTTTTCAAGATCCAGTCCTTGTTGTAGACTTTGTCGCCAAAGATCTTGTCTCCATAGATGGTGTCCATCTTGTCTCCGTAGATGGTGTCCATCTTGTTTCCGTAGACGTTGGTGGGGAGGAAGTCGAAGTCGACCATCTTGAATTCTCCGGTGATGGGGTCAACGACTTGCTTGTTGTTGAAGTAGAGGTGGTTGTAGACCTTGTTGAGGAGGGCCTTGTAGTAAAGGTCATCCTTGGTGGTGGTGGTGGTGAAGGTGGATGGGTAGTAGAGATCACGTTCGTAGCCAGTGACGAATGGGAAGACATTCTTGTTCACGATCATGTCGCGCTTGTAGAGGTCATCCATACCGAAGGTGGTGGTGGGGATGGTGACATCGGTCTTGAAGAGAGTGACGACTGGGTAGATGTACTTGTAGAAGAGGACGGGGTTAACGAAGTATTGCTTGAATGTAGGGATCTGCCAGAACTTTTGGAAGTAGATGGAGCACACGTACTTTTGGAACATGTGGTAAGTCTGGAACATTTGACGGAACAGGGGAAGGCTCATGTACTCGTGGAAGAGAGGGTGACTCATGAGCTCGTTCAAGTGGAGAACCTTCTTGTCCATGATCTCCTCCTGGAGGAAGAGGGGCAAGTCGGTTTCCTGTCCGTAGTTGAAGGTCCTGTCAACCACAGGGTAACCCAGCTTCTTCATCATCAGCTCGTGCTTGGGGGTCATCTTCAAGATGTCGTATTTGTCCTGGGTCATTCTCATGACATCCATGGACTGGCCAGCGACGGCGGCCACGAGCAAAGCTGCGACAACCTGTGAATTAGATTAGAAGAAACATAGTTTAGAAAATTTCACTTTCAACTTTTTTTCAAAAATGATATAATGGGTAAATATAACAGAAGTGTAACTTACGAAAGATTTCATGATGAAATGCTTCGATTAAGAAACGATGATTGCTGTAAAAATTTGGAGAGGAATCGGAACAAGACTGCTACTTTCCAAACGCAATCAGAAGACAACTTGAATGGCAGTTGGGCGCCCCTTATATACCATTTCTTCGCTTCGCTTCACCTTCACGTTCACACTCCAGAAAAAAAAATCCAGTTTCTTTCTTCCCCTTAAGTACAACATAAGAAAAGAAATTATTTGTGGAGCAAATTCATATCATAATCATGCTACGATGATAATTGCATATGCATTCGCATTCGCATAAAACTATGTTGCCCACAAACAAAGTTATTTATTAATATGTAGGTATATTGCAAATTGTTATATGTATATAAAGTTGTAGGTTGATAATGATGGTAAAAATAAAATCGTAAAATAAAAAAATGAATT
This sequence comes from Cyphoderus albinus, assembly GCA_021029165.1. NCBI lineage: Eukaryota > Metazoa > Arthropoda > Collembola > Entomobryomorpha > Paronellidae > Cyphoderus > Cyphoderus albinus. The sequence goes on from VYYJ01000231.1 coordinate 11,245, forward strand.
TGATGCTCTTCACTAGACCAGAAAGAAATTGACCGGCTGGTTGTTTGTAAGTTGAAAATTAGTTGCCGGCCGGCCGAGCCGAACTCCTTAGATACATGATACAAGAGATTCATGGCATGATCTTGACAGTGTGACCTTTGATATGAAATGGTGCTGGCTTGTCTGTGCGTTTATAGTAAAACGTATGCCTATCTTCAAAAAAGGAAAAAAACATTTTATCGCTGAGAAGAAAATGCTAGAAGAGAGGAGAAAAGAATAATTTTTATTATCATGATGGTCACACGTGTGGAAGCCGGTTTTTGTTTTTAACTTTGGCAATTGTCAGTCGGTTTTTTTGCATGAAGGTTGATTGGATGTCAAAGGCAGTCCAGTGGAACAATCCCACCTGGAGACCCAATGGGTGAAAAGAAGGAAACAATAAAAAGATTTTTTTTCTCAAGTGACATCGATATATATAAATCTCATTTTGCATTGCAACAATTATTTAATGCTTTGCTTCTTGGTAGCGAGTGTTGATCAATCTAGAATCTTGAATAAATATAAAAATTCCTATCTTAATAAAATGACGGTTGTTTTTCGGTCGAAAGGAAAATTACAATCGTGTACATGCAACATCTCAGGATGACAATGAGAAAAAAAAACAACTAAGGAAAGATTTCTTCTTTAGTCATTAATCATCAAGTTGTGTATAGCAAGTTTAGTCTTTTTCTAATTGCAATTTCTATTTTCAGACTGGGCAGATGCGGTGCTGTGTCTCTGTGCAAAAGTCATTCGGTTCATCCGTCCGACATTCGTCTCAAGCGTGTGTATCCAAGGGCAGAGGAAAGGCAAAATTTAAGACGATGCAAAATCTTCCTTTGCCATCTTCATTTTTCTCTTTGCAAATAACAAACTTATCGTCTTTAATAAAGTGGCAGACCCCTTTCCTGGACTCATACAGAAAGATATTTATGTATCATATCACAAACACAATACTATCAGTTTTCAACATTATCTCATAACCAGTTTGGTCAAAGAGTGAAATAAAAATAAATTAAAAAACATCAGTGCACTGCAATGGACAACCTGAACTTGTTACACGCTTTAATGGTCACAGTAAATTTCAACCTGTTTTTATATTTTGCAAACTGACTGACCAACCTCTACACAAGTGTGACTTGGATTCTTCTTTTCAGAGTGGCCCATTATTTTAAAACTGTTGCTAGCTGAGAAGATTTAGCATTTTTTCATCGGCTTATTTGGCATTGTTGAAGATGAAGTTTATGCAGAAATGTTAGTTCTAGCGATCTTGTAAATGATAAGTGGAGATGGGAAACTTTTCCAGTGTTTGTTTGTAAGTAGCATTTTGTTGTTTTTCATTGTTATGCTCTGTAATCTTTCTCGGTCCGTCCGGAGAGATCCGGTTTTTCTCATTATTGTTGTTGTAAGTAAATTTACTTGTATTTTGCAGTAGGGTATTAGGGTATTATTAATTGGCTAATGTAGTTACTACGTTAAAAGGAAGGTTTTGATAGTGGTTTTTGCTTGCATGAAAAAAGGAAGGATGCAGGAGGATACAAACAAGAAAAACGTGAGGATTTGCTGGAAACTATATTATTACGTGAGATTTGAACGCTCGAGTGGTCAGAAAAAGTCAGTAACAAGGGGAAAAGGTTAAACATATGCAATTAAATTCTTATTTTTTGTTTAATGGGGAATGAAAAATATGTAGGTTTCGTGTGGGACCCTATTTTGATTATTTTAAAAGCACCTTCCTGCAAATTATACAAATGGCCTACTTTGAATTTTTATATTAAAAACAGAGAAGAATTCAGGTAGCAACAGATAAGAACAAGAAGCGTTGTGTAAAATGAGAAAATGACGCTTCTCGCACTGATAGAGACAGAGCAGACTATTCAAGCAGCGACACTCATTTTATCAAAAGACTATTTCTGGATTTTACGCAGTATTATTTTTGCAAAGTTGCAAAAATGCAACTAGTCCAACTTGGGTATGGCTCTAATGAAATGATATCTTCATTTTATTGATAACCTTCATGTGAATCAAAGTGAGTAAGGAGGTATTAAATTTTTGCGTTTCTTGTAGAATTTCCTGAATCAGCAAAACTCTAATCAATCAGAATTCTGAAATAGTAGTATTCGGCGTAAATTGATGTGAAACGACGCAATTTTGATTTGATGAAAAAATACAGTGAAACACGTTAATCTTAATTTTATTCATTCCAGTTTTTAAAATGATAAATTCAATTTTTAAGTTTATCTTTTATTTCAAAAAGCTAATTAGGCAATAGTTCACCATTTACATACATACATTATTTTGTACAATTAAGGATAATTTATTTACACGTGTTTAAATACCTATACATACATGTAAATAATTTTTAATTCATTTTTCACAGAATTTCTGTAACTGGCGGAGGTGTGGACACATCGTCGAAATCAATGTTGTTATCCTAAAAACAGAATAATGAAATGATGGATGCGGTTTAAACAAAATCAATCTAAATATTTTTTGGTAAAACTTACCGATCTCCTAAATTCACTTAGCTGAGCAAGCATGGCATGCAGCAAGGCCCGCGAATCATTTTTCTGGTCTTCCGAAATCATGACTCCCAGAATCGATGCAGCAGATTGAACGTAAAAGGCAAGGTCATCATCCGAACATTTATTTGTCAACTGAGCCAATCTGATTTTTTCCGAAGCGAATTCTTCATCCAAGTCAAATAATTCCAGGGGTGGCGGCGGCAGTTCCCGGAATGACGGCGGAAATACCGCGACTTTCAGAGATGGCAAGGGAGTCTCAAACTGTGGCTGGATTAACTTCAAGGGTCCCTTTTTGATCCGGAGCTCTTCATAAGCTTGAACAATATCAGGTAACAAATTTGAATTCAAACTGTACAACTTCTGGTCAATTAGCCTTTGCGGCTCAATAACTCCTAAGTTGTTCGCACATCCAGGCATGATAAAGTCGTCACTTTCCTGGAGACAAACTCTCAGCTTGTGAGCGCCATCCACCGTGTCAGGTACCAAGTTGTACTCTGTCAACTCTGAATCGTCAATGTCCGCCGCGTCCAGTGACAAGTGATCAGAAGTGGACAGAATGGTCAAGAAGAAATCCAAAAGCTTTATGTTCTCCTCCATTTCGATGTACTTTTCCGTAAAGCTGTGTCCACTGCCAAATACAATTAATTTCCCTCGAGAGCTCGGAGCGTAGTAAATGGCGCCTACTGGTCGTCCCACAGGATAGCTTGAAGAACCACTGGAAACAATCGGCAGGGCGGGCTTGGAAACATTGAGAGAGCAGCCATTCGGATATAAAACAGTCAGATTTTCGTCATCTCCATGAAGCATCGTTTCCACAAGGATTGGACAAATCATGGCGTTTGGAATGAGACATTCTTTTGGGTGGCCATACTTGTGGTAACAAGTCCGAATCACACAGTCTATTTTTATTTTTAAAATAAATGTAAAATAAATTCAAAATTTGACAGTATGGTCCTGATTTTATTTATTTTTATTTTTACCTTTAACGATAGAAATTCCAAAGTTTTGCGTGAAAGCGTTATAATAATGGGACGCAGAGTTAGCTTCAGCCAATACCAGGACGGACCCGCCTTGGGTTTCCACATAGGTCTTCAAAAGATTCACTTCATACACACTTAGAGGCGCTTTCGAGCCGGCGATGATGATCATCTTGGTAAATGGGAGTACTTCTTCCATTAACTCATCCTTTAATCTTTAAACAAATTGTGAGCAACCTTTATTGTCGACATTTAAGATTCTTGACATTTTGACTCTAAAATTAAATTTTCTTACTGAATAACTTTGTGAACTCGAGCCTTAACCCTTTTCTGAAACGTTTTAAAATTATCACCCAAGCGAAAAGTTTCATTCTTTGATGCAAAGAATATCGCCGCTGGTTCCATCATCATTTGAGACGCCTGTTTGGGAAGGTCCGCAGGGATTTTACTGGGTGGCCCATTAGTCGTCAAAGATGCACTTAAACTCGCCCCAATAAGTCCACTGCTTCCCCCGCTGGTATTCGACTTCGGAGCAAACTGGTGATAAGGAAGACCATCATGGTAATTTATGTAGTAATTCGGACCATCCATTTTAACTGAGCCAAATTATGTGCAATACATACGTATAAGATTTAATTATAACTACAGGTTAACGTCGCCTTAATAAGTAAGAAAATTGATGATATTATTCTCGACTTCGCGAAAACCAGAAGTCCCCAGGACCAGAATGCAACACTTACATAATTTACCGATATTTTTACCTTCAACTTTTTCAAACTCCTTGAGAAGATACAGTAAAATTGTTAATGTATCCATAGAGTGAAGAAGGAGATTTATCGTAGATGTCTAACTAAAATAAGCAGCGGATATTGACTTACGTCTTGAGTTACTGTAGGTGCCGGTACAGGAGCCATGATGATGCGACATGGACCTCAAGAAAATAAAATGTTAAAAACCTCCTGGATAATGATTTAATTGCTAATCATTACAAATCGCCGTCCATGTTGGGATTGGGAGAATTCCAAAACGCATTTATGATAGAGTGGCTTAAAAAGTTGCACAAAACTCCGTATGGAAGTAATGGCTTTGCATTGTTAAGTGTGAAACATTGGAGGGAAGCGTTGCCACCTCCGTTTCTACGCAAAACAAAAGGATCCGTATGAAAGCATGAAAAAGCCTTAATGTAGTTCTAGTTTACAATACCAAAGTCGCCTCGCCTCCATAGGTCCTGTGTGATGCTTTTCATTCCTGCTCTGCTTTCACTCGTAATGATGATAAATTTAAGCGAATAAAAAGGCCCCGGAGTAAAATGCACCACTGAAGTCGATGTTGAGCCTAAAACTGGAAACCGGTTTTTGTTTTTCTGTCACATTTACCTGATAGCTGATAATAATAATGCTGCTAGGGCCAATTCCGACCCAGAAATAACATATTGACGCACCAAAAATGAAGATGAGCAACAAAACAGAACAGGATCTTTTTTGGGTATGTGCAATCAATTTGCAAATTACTCATCATGGGTGGAAGAGAAGATGAAAGATGAAAACTGGAAGAACGACCTTGATCCGGATGATCAGTTTCAGTTTCAGATTCCACTCTTAAATTTCTGTCTTCTCTTTAATATAAAGGCCGGGAGAAATAATTATCCCCATTACATAATAAACTGGAACTTGATGAATATCTTAGAGCAGTTTTGTTGAAACATGCCAATTAAATATTAAAACACTGCTGCTGGTGGTGGTTGAGAATTTATTCTTCATATTTTAAGATAATTATTTCAATTCATTCCATATACATCAATCCGTCCTTGTGCAAATTTTGGCACACATTTAGGCAAGGCGAGATTTTTTGCTTAGATTTTATTGTCTTAAAATATGAATATGAAAATGATATTCTGGATTCTGAAAAAATACTGAATTTATTGTTGGGATTGTCAACGAGTTGGTTCCAGCGTAAAAACACGGACAATTTATTGGGCTTGGGCTATACAATCACAAGGACAAAAGTTTTTTCGTATTTAATCAAGACGCAGATTGTAAAGACTCAGACTGACAGCTCAACAAATTTCATTTTTGTCTGTCTCTGCATCTGCATGTTGTGCAGAACTCTGCCCTTTTCGTAAGATAATTGCTCACATTTACATACATTGAATGGGTTTGTTGTGGGAGTGATCTTAATCAAAGTTACTCTACTCTGATCTGAGCGTTCCTTTTCGCCTCCTCCTAGGTAATGAGAGACCATAATTAATAATGATAACGTGCGCTACTCAACTTTTCATTACAACTTCGTCGTAATTGTCTGTCTTAAATAGATAAAAAAGAGGAACATTGTAAAACCGTGGTTAGTTGTGTAATGGGAACTCAAATGCAATACGAATCCTCTGGTGTAATATATGAAAGAGCGTCGTCTGTTGACTTCACTCAGACTACATCAAGAATGCTTCCGGCTGTACCTGTAATATTTAAATTCAATTAACTAACCTACCAATGCAATATTATCCATTATTGAGTAACTATTGTATAAGTAGTGCGCAGAACCAGCAAATCAGACCTAAATCTCATAATAAAGATAATTCAGAAGCTGAAACTTTGCAGACTCAAATTTTCCCCGTCGGGTTAATGAATTCAAATCAGGATCAGGAGACGAATACATGTTCAACGTTCCCAGTTTCAATTCCAGCCAACACCTTTTTTGAACGCCAGATGTGTACTTAGTCACTGTATTTCTATTATGTGGTTATAACATTCCAGTTTTTCAGCGTCACAATAATAACATCTTCTTCCAGGCAAAATTACCATTATCAATATCTTTCGGATGCAAAAAAGTACCTGAGTCGATTTATGAGCCATTACTAAACCATCGTTGAATATTGAAGAAAAGAAGAAGCAAAGTGGAAACCCTTACAATGTGAAGATGAGTCAAACATATTATTTTTGTTTGCCTTCTAGCATTCCAGTTAAATATATATAATCCCTGACAAGTCATGCGAATTATATTTGTCATGTATTTATACGCAGACATTCGTACCCAGTTCCAGTCAGTATTGTTAGCAAAAATGTTTGATACAACCATTATTATTATATTTATTGATTTTTAGATGCAATGCCGTATAGAAAGTAGTGTGGTATTAGATAAAATATTATTATTCGCAATCCAGTCCGGTCAGTTACAAAACGACTAGGTACAAAAAATCTCATGCAAATTCGTTTTTCTCCAGTTATACAGCTTACGTAGTCCAGCTTCACCATATTTTTTATTGTTTGCTGCTCATCTTCATCGTTTCACTAACTTTATCTCTACGAACAATCGTAACGCATTTTTTATCTTTTTGCTTTCTGCCTTTTGCTACTTATTAAAAAGTAATGAATTGATCATGATCATGACTATTATTTGGACTCGACTTGCTTAGGTTCAAATTGGAGTTTGGCTTGAATCGCTTTGTGCTGTACTGAATTGAATATGTGATTAACTTATTTTTTCGTTTACTACTTGATCATTACTCACTTTAACATTTCTTATTCGTAATTTCCAATTTGATTTTTGTCGCTAATCGTAGGTATTTTCCAGGGAAGTGATTAATGTTCAAATGAAACAGTGAGTATTGTTCATGTAATAAAATTACAACTCGATTTTTATCCTGCTTACTATAATGATTTTCAGGCTTCAGAGAAGATTTGGCCAAATGCATGTGTCCGTGTAAAGTGTAATACGTAAAAATTAAACGGGTTATGATATGATCATCTCATCACTTTATAAAAAGAAGATGATACTGGATAACCTTGCTTTTATTTATATCATTCCATTATAAAGAAAATTCTTTGTTTGTTCTTGTTGCACCACACACAAACTTAAATTTATTCCAGCTCACTCGTTTTCTAAAAATAATATCACCTCCATTGAGTGAGTCATTGTAAATTGTAAATCAATCTGGACAATCAATGAGATCACCATCGTTTAAACCTTACTTTATCTTAAATCCTCTTTGATTTTCATCCTTTCTCTTGATTGATATTAATATTGACATTACATTTGATTGCTTTGAAATGTGGAGTGTGTACATTTGGAGGGCTGCGTCTAGTCTGCTATTGTTTCGTTTTGCATTACATTAGCTTAAGATGGCTTAAGGATGTGAATAAGGGGGCAATGCGCTCTGGTCTCACGTCCCTTCAGACTGACGCAAAATGATGAGATGAAACCTCATTTCATTTCATTACCATCTCATTTCTCCTCTTCTCTTTTCCTCTTCTTCCGACAAGATAATAATGGAAGTGCAAACACCATCCTCTTCATCATCACACCGTCATCATCATCATCGTTGTACCTAACTTTTATTTTTATTTACCATCCCATGAGGAAATTCGAATTTGAACAGTACAAAAAATAAACATGGCACGGCACAATCAAGGAATGTGTCCATCATCATAATACAGATTTTCAAACCATTTCATTTTATGCACACACTTTAAGTAAGTACAGCACGACATGACACGACACGGCGCAGTGCAATGTGAGCGAAATAAAAGAGCTTCATCATTTCATTTCATTATCATCATCATTGTCGTGTCGTGAAAGACAACGCAACGTGGTGCAAAGATACGAAGAAAAGTGATGCCGAAGAAAAAGAGAATGACGACGATGATATTACATAATTCGAACTAATAATAAATTTTTTTCAGTCTCTCACTCTCTTCGGTGGAATGGAATCGATGGATGGACAAGAACAAGAAAGTTTGTTGCATCTCCCTTTTTTCTCAAAGAAACATCTTTCGCCTTTTAGTAGTTGCTCAATGATAATGAGAAAAAAATAATACAATACAATGACCAGTAAATATAATAAAATGTAGTATGTCATGTCATGTATTATGATATTGATGGCGCACACACAGATGCCATTTTTATCATTATCTTACCTTAGCCACATTATTTGCTATTCCATTATTCCACCCTTTGTTTTGTCCGCACTCACTACTGGGATAGTCTCGAGTTGTTGAACGAGCGAAGTAAGGTGTTCCGTGAAATAAATGGCGCATCTTCTTTTTATTACCCCTTAAGTAACTTACCTGGGTTGAGTTTTGAGTTAGTTGAAACGAAGATGACGAAGAAGATTTCTTTTGAATTTGCCTATTTGCTTATTACTACGGGCTGCAATGCCGGACGAACACACATCGTCGTGATCATAATCATCATGATGAAGACGAAGATGATGCAATGATGAAATCAACAAAGCCAATAATAATCTTATAGTCAGCCATGGAGCTGAAGTTGAGGATCGGAGAAAAAAATGCTTTCGGTGATATGATGTTGAAGTGCTGAATGCTCCATTCAAGGTAGTCTATGTATGTATATTGGATTGAATCTGAATTTTGCATGGAAGACTAGGTACAGTTTTTCAGTTGTGGTCGTCGGTCACAGCCACACGGCAATCCAGTTTTGAACGTGGTGTCCAACCGAAAATACCTGGTCACTGAAATTCATCCTAGAGAAAAGAATCTAGTCTTTGTGTCTTATTCTGGAGCAGCGAAGCAACGCCTTGACTTTCATATCGAAAAAGTTGTTTGTGACTTCGAAATTTCAATCATGGGCTCCCAGAAGCTCCTCGTTCTCTCGGTAAGCAGAAAAAGTTTTAACTGTCATATTTCAATTATTTTGTGATTAATGTTTCTTTGATATATTATTTAAAATGACGTTTAGTCATTTGTCTGTGTTTGTAAAAGTAAACTATTGTAATGACATGAGATTGATTATGATTGGAGTACGTAATTGTCAAGAGTTGATAGGGTTCATTGGTGCCTTTTTCGGTACGTAATGCCGATGATTTTGACAATTAAGGTGTATGAAATGAAGTACATACATTTTGTTAATAATTAAGAACGAAAACATTTGTAAAGGTTAAACTATTACCAGCAAGCAGCCGTGTAAAGTGCAAGAAGGTGCTGCTCATTCATTGGCCTTCTATTTGTTGACAAGTTGTTAAGAAAAACAAAACGCTAACAATGAAATGTAAATGAAATGGAATTGAATGCACTCTTCTTGAGTCTCTCTCACTCTCCGGCATTTTCATCCTCATTGCTAACAAGTTTTCCACTGTTTGCTCAACAATAGCAAAGCATATCATTGTGTCATTTAACAGCTCGCATCTCATCTCATCTCATGCTCTGTTTAAGAAAAAATGGAATCTTTTAAAGATTATGTAATAAAGGGAAGGAAATTAGAACCAATAAGGAGAAACGTGTGATTTGTTTATGTGCGTGGTCTGGTGGTGGTGGATGTGGAGTCAAGAGTCAAATGATGGAGAATGGTAGTATAAAAGTACTCCAAAATATCCTTTGATAAAGGACACGCCACGCGTTTTCACGCAGCAAAGGAGAAAAAGTGGCATATGGCAAATTGGCAATAGACTTCGTCATGTCCATGTCATTTTATATGGCGCCATTAAAAGTTATGCAATGCCAAATTACCCAAAAAGCCTCTAACAAAATATATTCATTGTCAATGTCTTTTATCCATTCTCTTTCCTTCCTTCGCAATCATAATCATGATAAAATCTCAATGAAAGATGTAATCCAGTTGTTTTTACTGGCAAGAAAAAATGTAAACAGATCTTGATCGTCATCCTCCATCCTCATCATTTTCTACTCAAGAATTGCCATTTTGATGATTCATCTGTGTAAATTGACCTTCTCAGGTTATCATTTTCATTATCATTCAATTACCAAATTTTTTATGTCATGTTATAAAGTTTAAAGTCTTCATCTTACTTTTTGAAACAAATTTTTTATGCAAGGTAAAATTTATTAAAATCTAACGATCATTATTATTAATTTTTGAAACGGAGAGGTGTTAACAATTAACATCAAAATCAAAAAATCTTGACATTTTCATTGTGAAAATGTTCTCACTTTGTTACACTACAGCATCCGCCCAACCAACCAATTTCCATATCCGGTCTCTAAACTGAAGTAAACTAAACACGTGTAGAATCTTTCCTCCCATAAGAAGATTGCCGTACTCAGATTTTTCATTTAATAGTTATGTGTACATACAATACAAAATTAACACCTGTTTAGTTAAGCCGTCTCCATAATTAACTATTAAATAGCCCAGTAGTTTTTTTATTTCCTCTCCCTCAACTCCCACTCCACCCTCGTTAAATACTAGTTCATTCAGCTCTCGCTCATTCATTGCGACAAAAATGGGCGTGGCCACGAAGAAAAAATGCTGGTGAATAAAGCGAAGATATAATTTTCCAGAAACTAGGTGAGTCGAGTGGCGAGACACGAGACTTTGCTGACATTCAAGTAACTAGTGAGTGACTAACCAGAAATAACTACCAGGTGACAACATAAGTAGCAGTAAAATACTACTTTCGTTAAATACAAGTAGGTATGTTTACTACATGCGTTAAGCCATAACTAAAGTTATGATATTTAGGAGGAAAAAAGGTTGCAATTCGTGTTTTGCAAGGACTGGTTCATTTCGTTGGGTTGTTTACCAGAAATTATGGCCACCAACAACCGGACTACCAAAAACATTAAAATCTTTCCTCATAACTAAATAGATTTACTAGCATTAGTTAGCTGGTAAACGTAGGTGTTGCATTTCTGCTTTAGCTAGAAAATAAAAATATGTATGAGTAACAGGAATACTGGCAGATTCCGTTACGTTTACATACGTCGTCGTGCGTTCATACGCCACGCTATGTATAGCATAGCGGCGCTACAAAGTGCGAAAAGGAAACCTTTACATTTACCTTGGCTTTGGCCAAGGTTTCTCAAGTCAGAAAATTAAGGCAAGATCGTTGTTTCCTTGATGCACACACAACACACAGAGAAGAAGTAAAAAAGAAGCAGCACTACCAAAATTTCATCTCATTTATGTATTTTACTTGAGTATTATTAAATACCATTGCCCAATAATGAAGAATGATAAGACGCACACAGAGAGACAAGACAGACACAGGAACAGAACAATACTGGTAAACTTGGTTAATTGTTAAATACAACAAAGATAAGAAATGAGTGATGTGTTGATAAGTTAAAACTTTAACTCCGCTCTGCCTCCCTTTTTCATGCTCAAGTGACATTGCGGTAGATTTCCGTATTCATTATCATATCATATTGGTTCAGCATCATCCTGCCTCTAAATAATAGCCATAAAATGTGCAGTGATTTGGAAGAAGGCAAAAAACACTAAATAAGCAAAGGCGCTACGCTAGTGGCACACATGAGCTTTTTAAACCGTAGAGTCAATTCCTTCCTCCTCTTTATACATATCTTTGTGCACGCACATCTTTTTATGGTCCAACTTCACAAACTACTTACCGTTTTGAGCAACCATAAAAAATAAGGAATTCGTTCGTTACTTTGTTCAAGACGAGATTTGGACGAAGAAGCCTTTCTTCCTACTATGTAAAAAACTTTTCTTTCTTCATGTATTCTTGCATTACTTGCATAGGTTGCTGCTTTGTTGCGTTGCGGTCAATGAGTGAAGTGTGGCTGTAATGCATCATCATTATCATTATCGTGTCTTGCGTCTTGATAACCAACCGTAAGTTGCATTTGCATCCAAAAAATAAGTAGCCCACCCTACTAACACAGTTTTATTTGAATTCTTTGTGCGGTTTGTTCTCGCATGGGACATCTTTTCATTATCATGTGAGCAATCATTATTGTGCCACAAGTTTTAGAAAGTTTCGAAATTTTGTCTTCCTTTTGAAGTTCATTTTCCTCAGTTTAGTTTTGACACCTAAATCATGAACATGGGCATGGTTAACTGTTAGCTTGAGCCTGAGAATAAAAGGCTGTTCAAGTTTAACATAAAAACTGATTTTAACAGTGGCTTTGGTTGTGCAAATATTTAAGTACTTTTTTTAAAGAAAAATAAATTCGATAGTGAAAAATCGTTTTAATGCCGACATTGTTCGGTTCGGTTTAAAATATGACACATCGCCATAATAAATAATTACTAATTTATTGCCCCGGGCATATTTGCCGTTATTGTTCACACCATCGCATCTTTAATGCATCAAAGTAAAACCAAATTTTAGTATGAGGAAGTGTTAAATCAAGGAGTGTCTTGGCTTCCTTACTCTCATCTTTGTTTTTTTTGTGTGTTATGTTAACAATAACTTCGGGCGACAGCGAATGTGTCAAAAATGAAGTTGACTTAGTTGCCAAATGCATTGTGTTGTTTAGTCGGATGAAAAATTACCGAATAAATTAATTGCTAAATGAAAGAAAGTTTTGCATCGGTTCAATGTTTTCTCCACTGCTATCTGTAACACCCAGTGCGAGAGTCGGAAGTGAGAGGGGTCAATGGCTTTATTTTTCGAGTTTGACTTTTTTGTCAAAAGCTGTCGGCATCTTATCGGCATAGTAGCTTGGACCTGGGCCATTTTTGTTTTCTGTCTGAGTTATATTGGCCGGGGGAACTACCACTACAACAATAACAACAATTACTACAACAATGAGTACGGACCACCGACTTTCTACCAAACTGTTTTTGTCCCTGTTTTGAAGGTGTTGCTTGTGGCACCCTCTGCATCCTATGCCGTTCCAGTGCCACAACAACAACAACAGCAAGATCAGGTGGCTCCAGTTGTCCAACCCGGAAACCTGAATGCCAGACCCATTCCATTGGTGAATGTACCATGGTCCCTCATTGGAGCACCAGGAGGAGGCCGATTTGTGTATTGTGCAGGATGCGGCCCAATCGATCCTTCAAATCAGTTTGTTCTTCCAGCCAACTTCCTGGTAAACACCAAGGCGGCGGCGGACAGCGCATCTGGGGTTCTTCCTCCCCAGCAGAACATCAATCTCAATTCTCTTGGAGAAATTGAGCCAGGAAAGATTGCCGGAGCTAAGGTTTGGGATGACGGGTCTATTCCAGTTCAGCAAATGGCCTTGCACGATGACGGCCGCTACAGGTAAATATTTGACTTAATTGACCTCAGCTATTCATTCATTATAAATTAAGTTTATTATACAAACAAACGTAAGGATCATAATTAGCAAATACTTATGCAAATGGTTAAGCAAGTAAAACTGTACCATTGTTTCCCAGTGTAGAACCTTACCTCAAGCCTCACCTTAGCTTACATTTGTTCTATTAATATTTATTTACAATTACAATAATTAAGAGTGATTACTCTTACACACTTCTAGTGATTTTTTTTCTGCATTTAGTTGTTTTTATTTATGTGTCGAGGATATTACATAATGTTTATATTAACTTAAGTCGCGGTTTAGCTGTAAAACACGAGATGAGATGTAAAATCCTTCCTTTCATCAGTGGGCTGTGACATTGCCTTAAAGAAGGAAATTCATTGTCAATTTTATCATGAAAAGAACATACAAACTCTGATAGTGAAAGAAAAATGCATGCAACTTATTTATTCAGTCATTCATTAGTAATTCAATGTTGACAGATTAACATTAAATTTTTTGGAAAAGATCAGAAGAGCCGTAGTAATAGAACCAGTGAAGCCTTACGTTCGTAGATATTCTCGAGATTCTTTTGACTTTGAGTTTAAAGGACTAAAAAAGTGCGTGCAGTAATCACGCTTGGTTCTTCATCATCGTCATCGTCATTATCGCCATAAAATTGTATTTCATTCGTTCGAGCTTTATTTGCTCCAAGCAAAATATAGTAACATAATGTAACAAATGGCAATGTCATTTTTATTATTGCCGTTACATTACATCGCATTGCATTATTGCAAAAAATGACGCAATGGGACATTGTATTACCTATCCACACAGAGACGCGTATTTGTATTTGCTACGCGTGTAATTTTTCTTCTCAGCATGGAGTCAACGTAAAGTGCATCAGAAAGAAAATAATGCACACAATCAAATCAAGCGAATATATTTTTGAGCTTATACGAGGAAGGAAGGTCAATTGCCCGTATTTCACTGCCAACCAGCATATAGCTAGATTTTAGGGAGTATAGCCTTATACAGAAAACTGAAACTTATAATAAAAAAGTGAGTGAGCGAAGATGAAGGAAAAAAGTTGATGCGTAGATAGTTATGTAATTGATTGTTACGCGAATGTTGACTGTGGCTGTGGTTCCTTGTAAAGGCGAAATTGGAAACGGAAATGTTTCACAGCAGCCTGGCATAATACAACCTCACTGTGAATAAATGAATAAAAACGGGATGATTATGATAATCGTGGTAATGGTAATGTTGACGGCCAACTTCCATTCCTTTCGCTCGGAACAATCTCATTCACTTACAAACTATAACGAACCAACGGATGAAAATGATATCAGTTAGTCAGTTGCCCAATTTGCTTTTTTATGCACACCCAAAAGTTCATAAAATTGTGCATAATGTCAGATGAGATCAGAATCTGATGCACTTGATCTTCGTCTCATTAATTCACAAGATCACTCGTCGAGTCAATTATGTCAGTTTCAAGGTCAATTCGTGTCATGCTTGTCAGTTGAATGGCGATGATAATCATTTCGTCTTATTTTTATTATCCAGCTTCTCATACAACACGGCGCACTCTGCCAGAAGCGAAGAGCGGAAACTGGACGGCATGGTCTCTGGTTCTTATTCTTATACGGATCCAGATGGCAAGCACGTTCAAGTTGAATACACCGCTGGACCCCAAATTGGCTACAAAGCATATGGCGATAATGTGCCACCACCACAACCAGTGCTCCAACTACCACAACCTGTCCAGGACACGATTGAAGTTCAAAGGGCTAGACAAGAATTTTTGGACACTTATGCGAAAGAGTTAGAGAGAATACAAAGGGACCAGGAAGCTGCCGCCGCTGCTGCAGCCACTGCCAAACCTGAAGATACCGAAACTAAAAATGAAAAAGAGGATGATCACGATAATGATGCTGTTGTCACCACTGTCTCACCGGATGCTCAGGATGAGGAAGAGTCAGCTTCCAGTGATGATGTCGTGGCAAAGGCGGCAGAATTACCTGAGATTGACGTCAGATCTGAAACTGGAAGTCGAGATGGTGTGGATGACCAATCCGACTCTGTTGTCATTTCTGCAGAAGGAAAGAGCGACAGCGGCGACAACACATTGAGAGCCAGCCTGCCAAATCCTGCTTATCAAATCAGCATTCCCATAGGAGATGGTCGTGTCAGCATTCAAGGTGGTCCAGGGCAGCAAGGGGTGGAACAGAACCAATATGATATGGCGCCGGCGCCAGAGGCGCATTCCGTTCAACAACAGGATCAATCCGGTGGACAATCACTTCAACGTAAAAATCTTGTGCCATACAATTAATTATCTATTAATACAAAATTGTAAGCTAGAACATTTTTCTAAAATTTGCAGCATACTTCTACTACGTTTCTGTTGGTGGCGCCCCGCATTTTGTGACAAATTATGGCCAGCCTGGATACAACTCTCCATACCCCACATCTCTGAAGGCAACCCTTTTGGGAGCCCTGCCTTTGGCAGCAGTACACAACTCGCAAGTGCCAAACCTCACATCCGGAGAACAGGAACAAGTCGCTCTTAACCGTCCCGTTTACTTGGAACCGGAGAACAGTGTTCAGGAAGCGCAGCCACAGCAGGTTCAGAACCAGCAGCAACAACCTTTAGTCACTTACAATCCAGTCAATCTCTTTAATCCTCAGCAGCAGCAGATGCAGCCGATGCAACAAACACAGCTTCAACAACAGCAACAAATGACATTGGGTCAATTGTATCCATTCTCGCTTTTACCTGGTGGTGGCGCCCATACGTTTGGTTACATTCCTGCAGTTGTTTTTGGAAACAATAACGAAAATGCTGCAGTTATGCCACAGGAAGATACCATGAACCAGCAACAGCCGCAGCAGCCCCAGCCTCAGCAGCCCCAAATGGTACAAGGCTTCAACTATCCCAACACCCTCGGATTAGTCAACCATCCGCAAAATGTTCAAGTCCAACTCCAAGCTCCAAGCGTTGGTTACCCACAAGTGACACAGGGAGTTAACATGAATCAGAACCAAGCCCTTAGCACCTTAGGATTGGTTAACCATCCCCAGAATGTGCAAAATGTTGGCTTCAACTTCCAAAATTACCCCCATTTGAGCCCCGGTCCCAATCAATTTAACCCTCTTGGTTTAGTCAATTACCCACAAAATGTGCCGGGACTCGGCAGCTACGTTCAAACCGTTGGGGCGATGGCGCCTCCTCCACAAAATGTTGAAGCAGTTAACAGCCAGGTGCCAGAGAATGTTCAGGCTGAAGCTGATGCTAATGCTGATGGATCTCAAAATGCGGAAGCGTCTGAAAATAATGACAATGTGCCACAAGAACAGCCAGATCCAGCGGCGGCTGAGCCATCTTCAGATAATCAGGAAGAACCAAAGGAAGATCAAGATGAGGCCGTGATTGTTCAAGCAGCAAAATAAAAACAATTACCTTTTTTGTGATTATCTTGTTTTGTAAATGGTGCCGTTGATTTTTGTTTTGTTGTACAGAATTTTGTTGTCATTTTTTGTAAAAACTGGTCTGCTTTTTTGTTAAATAGTTTGTAGTCTTAATTAATTAAGCAATTAGTTAATTAATAAAATGAAGACAGTGAATGAACAGCTCTTAAAAATACAGCTAGTGATATTACCTAAAAATTGTATTGAAGCACTTAAACAATTTGCAAACAAATAGGGTAGATTATTAATAATTGGTGCATTTTTTCCTGTTTTCACTGATTGTTGATTGTATGAAAAAACATGATAAGAAAATTGAAAATTGTATAAGATGTAAGAATTAAGATTGAAAACTGCAATAATAAAATAGCCAAAGCTCCAATTAAACGTTTTTTTCTAACTTTTTTTTGCACATTAGGAAATAACCGCTGGTAAAAAATTATAGGTTACAGACGGTTATTTACCGTTTTTATAGCGAAATCCTTTATCAATAATAATTACTGATGAACTACAAAAGTGGCAGCCAGAGTGAGAAAATGGCACTTTCTGCGATTAGTATAAATTATTTTTAAATTATAAGGAAGGAAGTTGAAAATTCATAAGATTTCTATAATTGACGATTCCTTTTGATCAATCTTCAGAACTCCTAACATTTTGACACAGTCGTGCTAGCGTGCGTGTGCATTCTAATGTGGACACTTGACCACTTGAGGTTTCCTAAAAACTTTAAAACTCTTTTGCCTGCGACAATCCGGTTTCCGTTTTTGAAAACTTATTAATACATAACATAACATGAAATCCAGATTGGTTCCAAAATATTCGCGTGTCTTTTATTACAGCGTCAGTTTAATCATGACCATACTGATTCTGTTAAGCCATTTTACGAATCAAGCAATCTCAACTCCAGTTATACGTACATAAGTATTTTCAGTTTATTTTTCATTTCCGGAATTTGCCAGCATTCTTATTATTTAACGTGTTAAAAATTGGATTGCGGTTTGCGTCTGGGTCGTAGGAGAGAAATGTAGATGGACACCGTGCCAAGCTATCTTCGTGAAACACAAATGTTCCCACGGATGTTATGCTGCAGATACAAAAGCTGTCGGGTGCGTAATTTTCACCAGGGAATTCAAATGTTGCTGCTAGCCACACCAGTTAAACTTAGATTCCCAGATAAAAGCTGAAATTATTTTATCATGTATAATTTTTACCCCTTGTGATATACATTTTGTATTTTATATCTTGATCTATTATAAAAATATTAAAGTCTCACCTTGCCCCCATTTTTATTACACTTGTTTCATTTTTCTTATCATGCTAATCAAAATAATTGTGTTTTGCGGCAGGATTTTCCTAACCATAATGACACAAAATTATTACAAAGTGCATCATTTTTCTGCTGCAAAAATTCAGTTTTCTTTGTTGCAACAATGCATCCTCTCCACATGCGTCCATCTCTAAAGAATCAGATTTGATTTTCCTAAGTATGAGAAACAGGTTTGAAATGTGAACGGACGTTGCGTGTTGAAGTTGCTGGAGCTGAGATGGGACGGGTTTTCATTTTGTATAAATATTTTCAATTGCTTACAATTTTCTACTTCACTCTCCATCACACATTCTAATAATATTGTATCCCTGTATTATCAGTACAATCAGAATGGAATTTTTTCATCTTTTGTGGCTACAGGTGCTACCGCTGTATATTCAATTACAGTCCAGCTGACAAGAAACTTACAATTTTTTCTTCAGTTGTGGTCCGAAACGTACAAACGAACCAAAAATGTAACTGTTAAATATTTGTCTTCGTTTAGTTTTTAAATTTATTAAAATGAATCCATCTTCGTGTATGCGTTTTCTCATTGTGGTGTTACTGACGGTGTTTTCATGTCACCATGTTCAGTCAGCCAAAATCTGTGTGTTTTCTGTCTCCATAAGTCTAATGAATTACAGAAGTGCGTACAATCCCCTTCTGGAGAAATTGGTGGAGCATGGCCATCAAGTCACTTTGTACTCAACATTACCACTTCATTTGGACAATGGTAATAGCTCGCTTTTAAGACAGATTCAACATATCAAACCGAAACATGCCGTTGACCACTTTGACTCATTCTTCAGTGCGATTTCGCCGCTAAAGTGGCGACAAAAAGGAAAAGGGCACGTGATCTGGGATATGATCTCTATTTTGTACTTAGATGTGTGTCATGACATTTTAAAGAGTGCAGAGACTCAAAAGTGGCTTGCTAAGGAGAAGGGACAGTTTGATTTGTTCATTGTGGACACATTTTGGAACGAGTGCGGTCTGGGATTGGCACATGCCATTGGGGCGAAGAAAGTCATTTATTTTGGCTTTCACACGAATTTACTGCTGTGGACACCGGATGAGTTTGGGTCATTCGTGGAAAGCTCGTGGCTCCCGGATCCCCAATTTGGGAGACAAACATTTCCCACCGGATTTAGTCAGCGACTCTGGACAACAATGCGAGCTCTGCGCTGGCACATTGTCCGAAGTTCATTTACATTCTTCCAAGTGGGAAAAATGTTTAGGAAATTTCTCAAAGTAGAGCACTTCCCGGAGATAAAGGATTTGCAACAAAATGTTAGTTTGGTATTGGTCAACGCTCACTTTTCGGAGGAACATTCGAGATCACTACCTCCTGTAATTGTTCAAGTGGGTGGTCTTCACATAAAGAATTTTCAGGGTAAAAGTGACAGTGATACAAAAAACAAAAATGTTCAGAGTTTTCTGGAGAAAACGAAACAATTCTTTCTAGTGAACATTGGATGCTCTTCGGACACAGTACGAAACTTGCCAAATGATACCATTGATTCAATTATGCAATCCATGGAACAAGTATCTGAAGTCAAGTTCATTTTCTTATGGGGATCATCCAATGATAAGAATGCGAAAGTGAAACTGAAGACTTCAAAGAATATTTTAATCGAGGAATGTTCGCCTTCTTCTCATTTGCTGTCTTCTTTACTTGCAAACCCAAATATCAAAGGATTTATTTCACACGGAGATATGCTCGATATTCAAGAGGGGATTTTTAATGGGGTTCCTATGATCATTTTACCGGTTGCTTTTGACCAAGATTCCAACGCGGAGAGGATCCATCAACGTGAAAGAGGAATTCGCTTGGAAATCACAGAACTAACAACGAGTTTACTGACTGGAGCTATAAATGACATAATTCGCGATGGAAAGTGAGTCATAAAAAGTATTGTGTATGAATGAATGAAGATTAGATTATTCTAATCACTGATTCATTTACTTTTTTCTTTGACTTATTTAGGTACAAAGCAAATATGAAAAGAGCTTCGCACATGTTTCGCACACGTCAGGTGCTGCCGCTGGAATCTGCACTGTGGTGGATAAACTACGTGCTCCAAAACGATATGGAGACACTGGCAACATTGAAGCCACTCGGAATTCATCAGCCTTGGTACATTCGTCGTTCCATTGATGTCTGGTTTTTTCTATTGAGTGTTATGTACATTTCAATAGCTATTTTAATTAGCATTGCTGTCATAAAATATTTTTATTGTAAAAAACACTCTCCTCGTATTAGTACCACTGGTCGAGCTAAAATTGACTAATGTAATTTGAAAAGAATAAATTTTTATAGTGAATAAGACTTTTAATATGCTGTTTATTTATTTCATTTAAATATTATTTAAATTATCCTGCTGCTAGCGTTCATCCACACGAACACGAGTAGGCAACAAGGATAAAATGGATGAGTCATCATCGGGAAGGGAAAGCTCATGTTCACAATTCACAGCACAGAGATTAATGCCTAAGCATGTCTCTAATCCATATTTGGCAAATAAGTCTAAAGCACATGAAGGTATACCACCTTTTGTTTTGTCCCATGTGAAGAGTTTCTAAATGAATTTTTAGAAGCCACTTGATTTTCAGGTAGAGAAACTCTAGCAAATAAAGGTAAAGTTAAAAGGCTCTACTCGACTCAACTCGCAGTTAAAAAACAATAGTGAAGAAGCAAGTGGTAATAAAATGCTCTTATGCTACATAACCATCATACCACAACTGCATGCAACAAGGCTAACCGCACAATAGAGCAATGGTCAATAATAGGAAAACAATAAAAAATATTAAAGCGTGTGAGGTAAGGCGAGGTGAGGCAAAGTGATGTGACAACAACACGCAACGGAGGCATTAATACAACGATGTGTATTCATTTCATGAATTTTCAGTTTGAAATGGAAGAAAAAAACTTCTACTACTATTGCAGTAACTGGCTTAAATAAGCACAGGTGAGATTATAACAGGTGAGTTTATAATCAAGCCAGTGGATATGTGCATTGTGGGTAAGGGTAGCATTGTTAATGCGAAAATGTTCCTTTTCTATACGCTGCATATGAAAAGCCTTTTTTAGGCTCTGTACAAACTCTGCCCACTCAAGCATTTTAAAATGGATAGCGTTTTCAGAGAGCAGAAGCGTACCTCCAATTTTTGCAATACAAACCTTTACAATCTAAAAGTCTCCTTTTGCGTCTCTTCTTCAAAAATCCATTGACCACGTCTCATTTGCTTCAATTTAATTCATTCAATATTATTACTACGTACATATGTATGTATATAATAAAAAACTAACATTCTTTTGCACGAGGAAAAAAATTGTTGTTCGTAATGTTGAAGTTGAGTGAGTTCAGACATACCTATTATTAGCATTTGGTTTTTTGGTTTCAATTTTATATTGAATTTGTAAAGTGCGACATACCTTCACATGAAAAAAAAATTGTACCTTCATAGGCTTCTTATAGGCATTTCCAAGAATTTTTTAGCACAGCATCGCAATACTCTCGATTTTGTATAGATAAAAGCGATTGTTTTACGATCGATTCTTCGTTATTATTTTTTTATTGTCGCCCATTCATATGGTTGGGCGAGTTGTGTCGTGATTATTTGTTGATTGTCGTCACAAGTTAAGACATAATAATTACTTAATATGGTGCCTGTTCCACAACTGTGTGAAAAATGGGTCGGTCCTTCCTGGACTCAATTCAGTTAATCAGCTCAGAGCTCAAACCTTAAATAAATAAAGTAGATAAATAAAATACGTAAAAAACCCAAAGCTCATTTGGATCTTCTTCTTCTGCTCATGAATGAGCAGCTCATCATCATTGCTTATTCGTATACATACAGAGCTATTAGATGGTATGAGCAATCATAAAATTACTGTAGGCAGCAGTGCGGACGCTGGTTTTGTGGAAATGTTAATTAACATACGCTAATTGTATTTACAATGGACACAATGGTTTCAACAAGAATGGAGGTAAAAATTATTGCCACAAAAAATGAAAGTACTTTGCTCAACACGCTGCAACTGCTCACATTCAATCTTCAAAAAGCATTGCAGAAGAATCAAATTGAAGTGAAATGACTGTTTAAAAACGATTTTATATTTGGAAAAGTTTACAATGTAGTGAAGTAATAAAGTGTCCGGTAATAATGAGTTCGCTCAGGTGCTACATTATAACTTTAAGCAGTAACTATGCCTTGACTGCCGTTATTTTCGCAGTTACGGTTTTTAGTTGTGTCGAGTGTTCCCTACCACTAACAAAGCCATGCGGCGAGATAGAATGCCACGGTAAAATAAAGTTTAGCTCACGTCAGCTTAACCTTTTCTATAGAATATAGATCGTTAGTTTAATTTCTGTATTTAATTTTTATTTTTATTATTTCATCATCCAGCACTGGAATATTGCAGACAGGTGGATCATCAGTGCATGCCCTGCAAAGAAATTTGTGAGGCCGACAGTAACAATTATGACGTGGACCGTTGCGTGTCAGACTGTCAAGGTAAGACAAGTATTTTTACTTTAAATACTAACCAACGTTGTTTTTCTTTCTTGTATTGATATTGATTTGCATAAATGCATTCAGATCATATCCATGATGAGAGATATCTCAAGCTGCAAAACTCAAGCTTGCTGGAGCTCCAGCGGAACGAGCTAGAGCTCAAGTACAAAGATCTGGAAAAAGACGTGTTGATTCTGAAGATCGTTGTGTGTGTGTGTGTTGTTGTGATAGCCATCGTGGTGGCAGCCCTGCTTTCATTCCTGGCTTACTTCTGGAAGCTCATGCATCCGCCCGTGGAAAACCCGGAAGATAAAAAGAAATCTTTAAATAAGTCCGCATCTGCCACTGTCTCCGTTGAACTTCCCACGGTTTACAATAACAGGGTAATTATTAAATAATTCATAAAGAAACTTACCCAGTCTCTATAAGAATTTTAGTCACACACATTTTGACTTTGTTTTATAGTATGGCGTCACAACCCCCACCCCAGAAAATTCACCATCGTCCGTTGTCTCGATCTCCCCTGCGGACACAAATGTGACCACCTTAACCTCGTCAACCACTGTTCCCCCATATTCTGTCGGACTTCGAGGAGGGAGCCCAACAAAGTCAGAGTCGTCAATCGCTGCCACCTCTCCCCCCACTGCTACGACTACTCTGGACTCCTCAGCATCCACAGCAATCTATAATAAATTCAAGGGTGGAAATCGACCAGACAGCGTAACTCCAACAAATCGATTTCGTCGTGAGCCGTCAGAATCAACTTTACCGGAAAACTGTGCTTATGATAATCTGTCAATGAGCCCACAACATTACTCGCATCATGTGTAATTAAATCAATTTTGAGAGTAATTAAAAATATGTCATTAATAGACATTGTGAAATGCAGCTTTAACAAAATCCGTCCGTCCTTTGAAGTGAGACTTTCAGAAGTCAAGGTACAAAATTGTGTTGTGGGTTAGAGTGGTAATTACTTAATTACGTCATATCTTTAGCAATTTACAATACAATGTAATAGCTCCACAACCGGAAATGCTACAATGCTAGTTATGAATATGAGAAATATTACAATCGACCAATGTCTCAAATGAGACAATTTGGTTTAAAATAATGGGACAATTAATTAATGGCGATAATTAAATAAATATTAATAACTCTAGTTATAAAGACTCGCACAGTTTTTGGATTTGGAACGCACTTGTTTTTACCAGTATATGTAAACCTTTTATACAAGAGGCGCAAGAATGAAGGAAAGAAAAAGAAAGTGATTAAGTTTGGATCATGGTAGAGTATTAGCATTTAAATGTAAACAGTGAAAGAAAGTTTATGTACCTTTAGATAATTTAATGTTAGCAGAGCAAAGCAAATGTTCAGTTATTTTTTAATGAGCACTTTTTATACAAATAAGGTTAACTTGACTGTGAACAGAGTTTATTTGGACTAAGTATATATAAGGTATTATAAAACGTGCTTTGTCAACTCAACACTGGTTGTGGAATGTTTGGTGCAATTTTAATTGTTATTGTTGTCATTTAGTTAATTGGTAATTGTCAGTCAGTAACAGTTAATGAACACAGTTGCTTCATGAAAACTTGGTTAGAAAGATTTTAAGGAAAATCACATTCTATTTTAATGTATGAGAGAGGCGTTTAGCCGTAAAAATAAAGTTGATACTGCCTGATAATCAAATGCAAACCGTGATTAAAGCATTGTCTAACCAAACATTCATCGATTCATCTCAATAATTAAATTGACAATTGTCACCATTGCTACTTCCAGCGCAATTCTAGCGAGATTAACCAAACTCCAAACTAATATGAGATTATTCCCTTCTGCTTTTAAACTCGACGCAGTATGTTTTACACTAAGAATAAGCATGTCTCCAGACTCCCACTTCATTGCAAATATTCCATAATAAAGGTTATATTAATTAATTAGAAATTATCCTGTGGTCAACTGCCGATCTTTCATTTCCCAAAATTCCCACCAAAGATGGACTGTCAGTGCCAGGACAGCTTTGCTCCTCCAGATGTAACCCAGATGCTTTACTCCCTCCTTCAAGAGCCATGGAATCCTCAGGGAATTCAGAACAATGGAACCTTAGACATAGACGTGTGCCAGCAGCCGCCACAGTGCACATGCCCATGTGTGCAACCATCACCACCGGAAGAACCTCCTTGCTGTCACAGACGCGAAAGGCTTCAACCTATGGAATTGAAAAAGCCTCCGAAGTTGCTCAGTCTTAACTTGGACCAATGCGACTGCTGCACGGACGCCCGTGTCAAGAGCTTAAAACGGAGTAAGAAGCGTAAAGGCAAAAGCAAGAAGAAGAAACGAGGAAGTTCGTTAGGCGGTAGTGGAGCCGGAAGTGGGAGTAGAAGCAAAAGCAAAGGGAAAGTCAAAACTTATAAGAAAAAGAGTTCAAAAAATAAACCTGGAAACTGTCTTCACCACAGACCCGCCCATAACTGCCGAACCCATTGCAAACATTTCTGGGAGCTTGTGAATGAGCTTCCTACTGAATATGCGGACATCATCCGGGATGGAAACTTCTTTTACAAAATGTACCCTAGCATTGTACAATTCTGCCAACACCGGGAAAGAGAACTGAGAGCGGATTTGGAGCAGAATCTATTGGAAGAAATGAGGTTTTCCCGGCCGGAGTTTAAGGTTCCACTTCCCAACTTCTCCGAAGAGGTGGAAGCCTACAAAAGAAGACGCGTCGCCCTGTTCCGTGAAGCGCAGAGAAAAAAGCAAAGGCAGAAAACTATTCAGAGGCTCATTCAAGCGGTGAAGGAGCACGAAGCCCGGGAGGCATTGGAAGGAGCACCACAACAGAAAAGCAATTTTGTCATTAGTCAGCCAGTGACCGAGCTGAAGAAATGTGCTCCACCACCACCTCCACAAGAAGTGGATGATGTTACTATGAGAGAGGTGGAACAACTCCGCCTCCGAAGCTTAGCCGTTACAGAGGAAATCAGGAAGCGCCAGGAAGACAAGGAAATGCTCATGGAGAAGATTTTCCTCCAACTGAAGAACCAAAGCACAGAGTCACAGAATGTGGCCACCACTTCGACAGGCACAAAGAAAGGGTGCGAATTTTCTGATTGTGCTTCAATCAACCCAGGAGAAGTTTTCGCAGAAATGGAGGAGTACGATGAAATCGTCCTGGCTCCGGTACAGATCGCCTGCCCTAGACGCCAACGACCTGGGAAATTTTGTGATGCAGATGGAGTTCTCCGAATTCCGTCTCACGCTCTGCAGCCAGTATGCGAGTCGAACGAACAAACGCCCCCGCCTGAGCTAACTGCTCCTCGCCCTCTGAGCGGTGATGAAAACGAGGGTGACTATGAGGATGAGGATGACATGGTTGACATGATTGAGCAGCTGGAAATGGTCGAGCCGGAAGTTGAGTTAGAGGAGGAAGATGACCAAGAGGTGGACGAACCAGAGGAACGACATCTTCGATTCCAGACAAAATCTAAAAGGGAAGGCGGTGCCAGTGTGGATAGCCAGAACAAAAAATAAAAACTTTGATAAAACGCTACATTTCATGATCAAAATTATTACAGTGAGAGAATTTAACACAACAGAACAAAGCCTTCTTGATTGAAACTCAATAAACTGACAATTATTTATAATAAATTGATATTCAATTACTAATTACATATAAACATTTTTAAACATCCAAACCAAAATCAAAATGATTATAAGATGGCTTACAAAGATTAAATATTGAATCAGCATTATGAGATCTTGAGCCAGCGTTTGCTACGATGTGATGTGATCCATAACATATTTTATGCATTATGTATTATAACCTCTGTATGATGGTATGAAAATAAATTAAATTCATATTCAACTCAATTTTTATTAGTCATTAAAGCGAAAAAGTCGAAAGGTTTTAACTGGTGATTTAATTTTAAACAGTGTTTTGTCTAATCCAGTTAGAGAAATATGGAACATCAGAGTAAACACTGGGATACCCGGCAGCACCGCACCCCCTTTGCCAACTGGAAATTCCCACGAGGGTGGTCAAGTTCATGAGTGGGCCGCCAAAATCCCCTTGACAAAAGTCTCTTCCAGAAGCTCCAGCACACGTCATTCCAGCGAGATACTGATTTCCATATGTTGAGCGACACGTGGTGTTGGCGACAAGTGGGACATTCACTTTCATCAGAATTGTGGCGAACGACCCTCCGTTGGTCAAGGCACCCCATCCCGCAGTTACGAGCTGATTTCCAGGCTTAAAAGTTTGTGCCGGAATCGTCACCGCTCTGACTGCATTGTTCATCTGGAAAGGTGCTGACACCCTCATCACTGCGACATCATTGGCCAATGTGGATGAAGAGAAATTGGGATGTCGAACGATCCTCGAAACGTTTCGAGTTTGCTCTGTACCGTCGTTCAGATTTAGGTTGTGTTCTCCAGCTACCACGGAGTATCCAGTGATAGTTCCAGCCGCACATGTAGCACTTGTAACAATATAATTGGCGTTAACGATGGTACCCCCGCAGTGGTGCCTTCCTGCCTGTCTGATCTCCACAATGTAGGGAAATTCACCTTTCGAAGCTTGCGAACCCCCCACGACTCGTTCATGGCCAGATTTTCGGGGTTCATGTGGCAAAGCTGAAACATACATTATAATTTATAAAATTATTTATTATATTTCTAAAATCATGTATAATTTCTGAAACT
The DNA here is from genome assembly GCA_021029165.1 of Cyphoderus albinus. Classification (NCBI taxonomy): domain Eukaryota; kingdom Metazoa; phylum Arthropoda; class Collembola; order Entomobryomorpha; family Paronellidae; genus Cyphoderus; species Cyphoderus albinus. The sequence continues at coordinate 38,681 of VYYJ01000231.1, forward strand.
TACCTGCCACAATCCCAACAACAATTAGTGTGAAAATTATGCACTTCATGTTCAATGCGGAGAGAAAATATTTCCTTGAACTCTTTAGCCAGAAATCCCGAAGGTGACTAAAACCGCTGGTGGATGCGATTATCATAAATAATCATTATATTGGTCAGCCGAGCCATGAAAAATAATCTTATCATGAAATGACTAATTTTCGTGACTAAATTGCAATTTTCCTTTGATTGATGATTGACAATTTCGTACTCAGAAATGTCCAGATAAGTAAATTATGATATCATGCAGTTATTGCAGTTAATATTTCAAGTTACATACAGTTATGTATTCAATTAAATATGTCATGTCATGTCATCATCATCATGATCTCGATTATCAGAGAGCGAGTGTTGTTGCATTTTTTCTTCGTTTATCGCTTGTGTATGGACATGGAGCAACGTGAGACAAGAACAAAGCCCTAAAGAATTGAGAATGGAGCGGCGAATAAAAGTGTACCGACAGATGATGACGATGATGATGGTAATGAAATTGGTGATTGGTGATACTTTGCTCATTTGCTCTGGTAAATTGTGTAGCTAACTGTAACGTGAACGTGACGTGACGTATGTCAATGTAAAAAAGGCGATCGATCTCAGATTCAGATTGGTGAAAAAGTAGTTTTAATTTTAATTTTAACTTAAACTGGTACGAAGTAGTGCACAGGTACTTTTGAACCTGTACATTTCTTAAAAAGCTGTTTGTGTCTTGGGTGTCACGGACCTTTGTTGGCTTTCGCAGGTGCATCCAGAACGATTTTAGACAGTGTTCCAGTTTAAGTAGTAACTGTAATTTTAGTTACAAGTGTGTTTCGGTCCCTTGGATAAATAGTTATTTAACAATGGGTTCTGCAGCAGTTGAAGGATGTAACTCGGAGTTTGTGAAAATCTTCTCCGCCAGGGCAAATGGAATGCATCCCGTCACAAAATACCGGTCCCGGAGTACTGGAATGGAAATTGTCCACGCGGAAATCGAGGGACCGATGGTTAACGGTTACATCGTGCTAGGTATTTATAAGAATTGGCAAAATGAAAACAAATTCCTTGTTCCTTTCAAATCAAACAATAACAGTTGAAATACAATTAAAACGGTTGACAAAATTTATTATCAGCGACAAGAGCGGAAGATGACGATGGACTGCCGCATACCCTCGAGCATTTAATTTTTCTTGGGAGTGAGGAGTATCCCTACAAAGGGATTTTAGACGTTCTCGCCAATAAGTGCTTGGCTTCTGGAACAAATGCTTGGACCGGTATGTTGCCTCTGTGGTTTTGGTTTTTGTTAAACTTCAGTGTGATGTTTTTATGGAATGAAGTAATACGTTGGTCATTTAACTTAACAAATTATCAATTATATTTAAAGATGTGGATCACACTTGTTACACTCTGAGCACTGCTGGAAGCGAAGGATTTTGCACTCTGTTGCCTATTTACATGGACCATGTTTTCCATCCTATCCTTTCGGTAATGAAAGTATTTCACGATCACATTAAAAATTGGTTGATGAGTTAACTTTGCTTATAATTATTTTCTTGTCAGGAATCTGCCTTTAAAACGGAAGTGTATCATACAACCGGGGAAGGGACTGACGCTGGTGTGGTCTACTCAGAGATTCAGTCGAAGGAGAATACAAGTGCGGATAAGACGTACACCGAGCTTTCCAGGACAATCTATCCCGCAGACTCTGGCTACCATTATCAGTACGGTGGCATGCTCAAGAATCTTAGGGAAACATGTAACAATGCAAAGGTCAAAGACTTTCACAAGAAATTCTACAATCCTCGCAATACGAGCATCATTATTTGCGGCATGGTGGACCCGGAAGAACTCTTCAAGTGTTTGGAGCCCGTTGTTCAAAAGCTCATTCAAAAAGGAGTCACTGAGTCATGGACCAAACCGTGGCTGGAAGACATACCGGAAATTAGTGCGCCAGTGAAGAAGACAATTCAGTTTCCATCCGATGAGGAAGATGAAGCTTTGGTCACTATTGGGTTTCGTGGTCCTTCGGCAATTTCTGAGTTTGACCAGTACGCAAATACTTAAAAATACTAGTATTAATATAGAAATTAAAAAAAAAAACTACTAAAAATCAATTTAATTTTTAAAATTACAAAAGGAATTTGGGAAATTGCTTCGTTTAAATAAATGTTAGGGTTGCTGCATTGAGATTACTCTTCGAATATTTAACGGATAGTTCTGTGGGGCCGATTCAACAAGATTTTGTGGAAACTGATGACTCGTTAGCTGCATCGGTAAAATTCATTCTTTGATCCGTTTTGTCTTTCATCATTTCGATTTTCACCATTTCACTCTATGTTTTCCAGGTTGAGTACTCGGAAATGGAGAATAGCAGAACCACGTTTTATTTCGAGTTCGAGGGAGTCGAGTCAAGTAACATGGAAGAGATTCCCGTTCAACTAAAGAAAACACTGGAAAATCAGATAAAGAATTTTGACATGAGCAGAATGACAGACGTCATTGAAAAGAATATCCAAGAGGAGCTGAGCTCAATGGAGAACTCTCCACATAGTGCCATTGCTTATGCAGTCATCGGAGACTTTCTGTATGGAAATGATGAACAAGAAATGTTCGAAAAAAGAATCAGCGGAACCTTAACGATCAGAGGGTTTCTGGACCGACCTAAGGAATTCTGGGTGGGTTTGATTAAAGATAGGATTTTAGGTCAGAAATGGATCAGTATTTTCGCCGTTCCCAGCAAAAAATATCAACAAGAGATACAAGAAGAGGAAGAGAAGCGCGTAAGAGGACGTCATGAGATTTTGGGACAGCCTGGCCTAGGCAAACTGGCAGCTGAATTAAAAGAGGCGATTGAAGCAAATTCCGTAAGTTTCAGTTAATTCATCCATCACGTTCTTTTAATTAATAGTGCTTTTTTCTTAATTCTAATCTTCAAAACAATTTTTAGAGAGAAGTTCCAGACAGCTTCCTGGCGAAAATTAACGTTCCCTGTACAAAGTCCATTTCATTTCACAAGATAGAACGCTTCCAAAATCCCGACTGGGCAGGTGACTTCAAGGCCAATTTGTACGTGGATGATATTAACTCCAACTTCGTCTACATCTCCATCTTGATGGACACTACTCGTTTGAACAAGGATTACAAGAAATATCTGCAGGTATTCCGTGAGTACATCACCGAGTGCCCAATTTTATCCGATGATGGTAAACTCATTCCCTTTGAAGAGGTAGTTGCTACAATGAACCGTGAGTTGCTGTCCTGTGGAATGGAAATCGGGATGGACTCTGGAGGTCGGTTTAAATGCGGCAGCTACTCGCACATTCTCAACCTGGGCATTCAAATCGAAATGGACAAGATCGAACAGGGAATGGACTGGATCAGGAAAATGTTGTGGAAGAGTCAGTGGAGTGGAGAGCGGATTAAGGTTGTCGCTAATAAAATGGCGGGGGATGTGCCACAGTTGAAACGGAACGGAGGTAGAATGGCTCACGTTATCGTACGAGATTTGATATACAAACCGGAAAGCACTGTGAAGGTGTCGAGCCTTGTGAGACAACACACCTTCCTCAAGGAACTGATTGGTCAGCTGCCAAAGAGTGACCAGAAAGTTCGAGCGGCTTTTGACGCCATTCGGGAACTCATCACAGATCCGAATAACATCGTCGTGCATATATCGACCAGTTTGCCAAAGCTACATGCCAAATTGGCTGAGACAGCATCCAAAGATTTTGCCACCTTAATAAAACGGTCTTTCCCGTTCGAAGAGAAGGCTGCCATTTCCAGGAGATTGGCGAACGAGTCCGATATCAAATGGATGGTTCCTATAGAAGACCTAAAGGCACATCCGAAGTGCAAGCTACTGGGTCTCGGAGCTGATGAATCTGCTTATCTGGTCCAAGCGGTTCCCGGGCCGAAGTCTTACTCGGACCCAGATCTACCTGTGCTCCTCACCACATTTCAGTATTTCTCGCAGTCTGAGGGTCCATTTTGGAGGGGCATTCGTGGTGCTGGATTCGCATATGATTACTACACCTCCACAGCTTCCAACGAGGGTCTGATTTATTTCAACCTGCATCGTTGCTCGGATTTGGTAGGAGCCTACAATACGGCCTTGGATATTGTCAAGAGTCATTTGTCAGGGGAAACGAAGTTCTCTGAGGAACTCCTCACGTCAGCCAAGAGTTCACTCATTTTCGAATATGTGGAAACGGAAAAGACACCACTCGGCCTGAGTAGCAACTCGCTGTATTACTACTACAGAGATCTTCCTGGAAACTACACACAGTAAGATAAGAAGCGTTAAATTTGCAATCTATGGTCTACGGTTGTTTTTCATTTTCACGAACCAACCAATTTTTTCTTTCTAGCGAACTAATCGAGCAAATATCACAAGTGAAATTGAGCGAATTGCTTCCTATGACGGAGAAATATTTGAAGCCACTGTTTCTCGACAATTATGTCTGTTCTGTGGTTTGTCCCTCCGATAAGGTTAAATCGGTCACTGACGGACTAAACAAGTAAGCCCAATAAATTTATTCCGTCATTCCATTTTTTGGACTGTTTAATTGTATTTTTAACAATTCACAGGCTTGGAAGAGATCTGACGGTTCTTCCCTCGCTGCAAAACTCTTTTCTAGGAAAATGGGATTAATCAAATGACTAATTGCATTTTAAAAACACATTTCTACAAGCCATTTCATATTTATATTCACATATAAGCAAACATTGATGTAATTCTAATAATTAAAGTTAGGTAATTTATTGGATTCAATTCTTTGTTGAAATAAAGTTGTTTGAAATTTAAATTTTACGATAATTACTTTACTTTATTTTTGCACCGAATCATTCTTTTCATCAATGCCATACGAAAATCATTAATTCACTTATCTCTTAGAAAAATACGAAATTATTTAAACGCCATACTTGAAACTGAAACTTAAAGGCTTACAAAATAATAGGTGGTCAGTGGTCACAAACGACAAGAATTCAATTAATTAAATATACACTAAATTAAAAGGATACAGGAAGTGACAGGAAAATTTACATGATATCAATTTTCTGTGGGAAGGTACAGCCGATTTCTCTCCGCCGTGCACTCATTCAATCGCTCGCAGAACAGCCTAACCCTTTCCGTGAGTTCCTCCCGGAGTGGAATCAGAGAGCGATTGGCGTCGCTCCTGATTTTTAATTCGTTATTCAAAATGTTGATATCAGTGAATGGAAGGACGGGTTCCACAGGGTCATAAGATGACATTTTCCTTATTGATGCGTCAAACTCCTCCACAGGTCTTCGGCCAAGTATCGCGTCGATCATTTTCAACACCAAATTTGTCGCCTCCTCCCAAAGGCCGTAACTCATGTAGCATTTTAGCAGCTGAGAAGTGTTGCGATGTTTGTAATCCTCGATTAACCACTGTGGTAGGTCGATACCATAACCCAAGAGCTTCAGTGTAACTTCTTTGTAAAGGCCGGACTCAACTGGCTTCACATGAATGTTGAGGTAGTTCTGGAGAATCCGGAAAGCCAGTTCAACCACGTCCGTGTTGCTATTTGGTAAATCTGAGCAAAGAACACAAAATGGTTAATTAAATATGTATGTAACTAATTTTAAATGAGATTCTCATTGCTTTTTAAAACTTACTGGACGTATCTATGTGGCGAATGTAGTCGAAAGGGTCTCCAGACTGTGGATGAATCCCTTTTTGAAGAAACACGCATGTGGATGTGTACAACAAAACAATATTGTCAACTGACACGTCCCAGGCAGTTGCCAACTTTAGAGCATCGTCGTAGTAGTGCTGCTGTACCAAAACATCCAAAGCCTGCTGCAATCTTGTTTCACAGTCCGTTGACTTCACAGGACTTGGGTTGGTGAAAGAGGAGACCTTGATGAGGGCCATGCACAGGAGCAGTTCCTTCCGCACTTCTTCATAATTTCGGATCTCCAGTGTCGACTGTCCACAAATCAAAGGCGGAATCTCCGTCTGGTCCAAGCACTTCGTTGATTCAGGCATCTCCGGAATAATTCCAGTTTTTCTAATTACATAACGATATTCGGGATTCTCGATAAGACGCATGCAGGTTAAAACATCCAACAAAGAATCTTTCTGTGCCGTAAGACCGTCCAGTCCTCGTCCTCGTTCTCCCAACTGAATCACTCTAGAGTACATCACGGAGGCGGCTGTAAATTCGTTTCAAAACATGGATTCATCAAATTTAACTGCAATAAATTAAAGATTCCCCTTTAGTAAGAAGTAAATGCTTATTATGTGTACCTTTATGGAAATTCTGATGATTGATGTGGTACAAGAACAATATTTGGTACACGCCATCCTTCTGGAGTGGGTCGGACAGATTCGCTTGACTCAACAAAATCAACTCAACCTGTTCCCTGACCGTGGAAGTTTTATTGAACATGTCGGCCATACTCAGGTCCATCAAGACCTCCACGTCGCCCCTCTCTACTACCCTGGCCACAAACATGCGGAGGCACGCTAACTTCTCTTTTCTTTCCTTGATCCCTTTATGATCCTCGCTGGGGATCTGCATGATGTATTTATAGGCCGATTTGTAGTCATCCAATCTAAGTGCGGATTTAAACGCGAGTGAACACATTCTCGTGGCAGAGTCATTGTCAGGAGCCATTCGAAGTCCATCTTCAGCCAGTTGCTGAATTGCAGGGATCTGGTCGTAAATCTGGAATAGATTGATCACTTTGATGAAATAGTTGGAGTACAGCTGCTGGAGTAATTGAACGGGTGGATCGTCTGTGCCGGATAGTTCCAAATACTTGATACAGAAGTAAATGTCGTCGCAGGCATCACGAAAAGAAATGGCTCGGAAGTAGTTGAGTGATGATTCAAAGTTGTTCAGGCAGAGGTTAGCAAGGGCACAGTAAAACTTGCGCAAAGTCAACTTTGCATATGTAAAGTACGTGGTCATGTACTGAGAATATCTGAGGAGGACGGAGTACTGGCACGTTGCAATTAAAAATTCTTCCAGTGGATGATCTCTGGTGGTTGGGTCATTTGGCAAACTGACAAGGAAATACAAAGCAGTTAAAGTTCCGTCTCATCAAGAAAATTTCCATAAATGATATTACAGAATATAATTGTTTCTACTCACATCGCTATACCGGCAGCTTCCGCAAAAGCAAGAACACCCCATTTCTTACTTCGACTAATCCTACTTCTGATGGACAATCCACCCAAATTTGAAATGCAAAAACTTTCAAACAGTCGCATTGGCCATTGCGGATCCACGAAAGTTTCATTTTTCAGATGATCCGCTGTAAATGCTTTCAAGCTGTTGGCCACTTTCAAACCCTTGTCCCTGCAAAATCAAGTATTAATTATAACGTCTAATGTAGTGGCAAAACTTAAAGACAAATTCAAAAGACATTTATACTTCATGATAGGAGAACATGCTTCGAAATATTGCTCCGAAAGCTGCAACAGCCCAAAGTAGTAACTGGCTGAAGCCAAGGCATTCCGACGCTGCTGCCACGACGCCAACATGTAAATCCCTTCTTCTTCATTGTTGTGGGAGAAGTAACGAACACAGAGAGACTGCAGGATGATAATACTCCTAGCTAGCATAAATCTGTATTAATACAAAATGCACACACAATTAATTAGACATATTATGTATGTAATTTCTAATCTCTATTATAACTTTATTTCTAATTAGCATTAATTAAGTACCTATGCTGAAGTATCTGTTTTAAAATTTTATAGGCTAAATGCGCTCCCAATCTGCTTCCCATGAAGAATTCGGTGATGGTTGGTCCTCCCGTTTCCATTTCTTCCATGCCGTCGGTGGCACCAGGATCGTCAAAGAATCGACAATCCATCTCCCAAGACATCAACAATGAAATGGCTAGATCCATCGCCTGATCACCCAGCTCTCCGATATCCTTCAATCTCGTTGTAAGGAGTGAAATGAAGTGTCTTTGTTGTAAGAATTCATATCGGGGATCAGCTTCCGTCAAGAATGTAGCAATGTCATTGCACACATCCTCCAACTGACCCTGGGTACAACTCTTCTTCAAGCGCCTTTCCATCTTTGCCCTGTGCCCTTCATCCATCGTGGACTCGATAACATCCAGGATTTCAAGGTACTTCACCATCATCTGTAGCTGTACTATCCTGTCATCTGCAAAAGCAAACATTTACAGCGTTAAATCAAGTCTTAATTGCAATTTAACACATTTTTAGGGATTAGTAAACATACCTCCTCCGTCAATTATATCGGGTAGTGGAACACAATGTGGGAAATAATACAATGTTTCAAGTGCATCCGTGGGCCGCAAGAACGAAATCCTACTCTTTTTAACCACGCACAACATCTTCGTGTTGGACTCAAAAAACAGTCCAAGTGGCTTAACAGTGTGAACATGATATTCAACGCAACTGTTGTAGAACATTTGCCAGTACTTTAAGGCCAGCTCGTTGTAGTCGTCACTCAAGAGTTCGTAATCAGTCTGAACGGTGGCGTACATCAGTTCCCTATCGACTATATTCATGGCAGTGATTTTTAACGAATTCCAGTCTTGATCTCCAAGTTTATCGTCTTCGTCCTTCTTAAACATCTACATAAACAAACAATCCTTTGTCAATCCTCGATAGAAATTAAAATTACAAAACCAAATTAAAAGAGCTTGACCCCTTTGCTTACCGTTAGCGCTTGAATAATCGTGCCTTTGTTGAAGGAACATTTGTTGAACACAAGATCCATGTAAAACTCTTTCGGATCGGTGTTGTCATCTGACAACTGGACGTCTGGCAGTGGGAGTGGTTCTAGCAACGCGAGATTAAATCGAGGACTTGAATGCTCTTTCAAATTGTATGACTTCACCTCCCATTCGATTTCTTCCTCCGGATTGTTAACAAGTAAATGTATGTAATCCGCAGTGACAGTGAAGTCAACCATTTCGCGCTCCTAAGAACATTTACAAAACAAATAAATATAGGCATGAATCGAACAGTAAATGAAATATTTTAAATGTTGTCATTACCCTAAAATCGATTCTGCGAGCAGCCTGCAAAACAAGATGGGATGAGAGCGGTGTCCTGGAAGATGAAGCTCCGAAGGTTTCTCCAACACTTTTCACTAAGTTGTACACTCGGAATCCATCGTTCGGGATGTAAATAACGAAAAATGGCAAATCATTCTGATCCAACTCACCAGATTTTTTCAGTAGCATGCTTGAATCTGTCAAAAAATTTACTTTACTAAACTAACTGTCTACTTCATCATTATTCAATTTAATCAATTTTATTTTATTTTGCTTACCTGTCAAAGTACCATCAATCATGAGTCTATTGACAAATTCGGAATGTAATATTGTCCACTGCAAAGTTCCCTGTGAACCATTGGCCATCCAAAGTCTCAGATGTCCGTTCATTCCAAGTGTTACAAGAAATACGGCCCTGGTTGATCTGTCCACTTTTGCCGTGAAAAAGCTCATGCCTATAACTGCTTCTGACGAGGCACCCGTTCCTCTACATAATTGAGAAAATTATTTGAATAAACTACTTTATATTTCAATTCAATAGGTATCGATGAGGCTACACATAAACACTCACCGAAGAATAGAAGGAGTAAATCCGGAGATTAATCTGACAAAAAGGTTAGATTGATTCAAGTCGTAGCTGGTGAGTGTGTCATCCCTGGAAATCTTTAACACTTGAATACTTCCATTTTCAAAAGAAAATGAGAAGAAGCAATCTCCGTTGCACGAATGTTGTGGCGGCACCATCACATGCGACATGGGCTGTGTAGGTGGGTACAATGAATTTTGAACAAAATAGCAGGCAGCACTAAGTGGAACAGGTATATCTGTAAATAAAAAAGTTTAATTTCGATACGTTAACCTTTCACTATGCATCATTATGACTATATTTTGAATTTTTGAAGGTGGCGTATTTGATTACTTATGGCATTGTCGAACAGACTAAAACTTCGAAAAGTCATCTGAGGTTTATTCAGTATTTGGTAGAAAATCGATGGCTTATTATTTCCAAGTGGAGTCTTTTCCGCTGGCAGCTACAAATTAAAATAAGCCCAGTTTTAATTTGGGAAGAAGCTGTTAACTGGTACAAATGAATCTATATACAAATACAAACTGCGATAATAAAATACTAATCTCTTGATCTAACCTCTGGCATACGCTTAGGATGAATGAAGACAAACTTGTGAACGGATGTGACAGTCGCAACTAAAATGATTATATTTGTTTCCGTTTCCTGAATGGTGACAGGACCCACAATAGGAGAATTTTGAAATATGTAGCGCACCTAAAAATCACACCATATCAAAATAAATCCTTACTGTGTGGAGTAGACTGTAACGGTAATTTTGAGTTTTGCAAAGTTGCAAAATTACAAATCAACTTGATATTAGACCTACTTGATTATCATACAGGTTATGGTCCATCGAAATTTCTGTAAGCTCCAAAGTATCGTTTAAGGTTCGCCTGGAAATCACAAAGAAATGAAAGAAGCAATTACTTGAGACATGAGATTCCAAACTTCTCTTAGACAATAGATTTTAATTGCTGGAAGCAGTGATACAACGCACCAGTAAATACATCGGTTTTGAACAATTGATTTCGGTGGGGAACACGGTTCGTACGAGTAGCCTCCGCCAAAGTCGCAAAATTTTGTTCCTTGAAAGGTGCTGTGCCCTCCACCTGTAAATAACGTAAAAGAACCCATGACTCATCAAATAATAATTATTTCTAAAATTTCCGATTCATGAAGATAATGATAGGAAGAGAAAATATGTTTTTCATACCGCCAAACATGTTCATATCCATCCATTTTCCAGGGTGAGGTTGGTCAATGATCACCTCTCTAAATCCGAATGCGTTCGCCGCCATCGTTAAACAGTTACTTTTCAGTACTTCGCACTTAATTATACTAACCAACCGCAAATGTCAAACGTCAATCCACTCTTAATTTAAAACTAAATAAATGTAAATAAATATGCATTTCTAGTAGGAATGTGAGTGCTTTTAACTGAGCATCTTCCTTTAAATGCCATGCACTCTTAACCTTAACTAAACAATTTACTTATTTTTTGAACTACAAAGGTTCGAAAGCATAGCAAGCAGCAAGGGTCAATTTATTGGAATTTAATTTGTATTAAAAATAAAATCAACGTAGATTTTTTTAATTGGCTCCTTTCTTTTTCGTTAAACTTTAAATTAAAATGAACACTCGCCAAAGTAAATATTGCAGGTGATTACGAAAAAGATAACGGATGACAAACATTTCTCAAGAACTCATTCATTCAATTTCAACTTTTGCAATTTTTTGCATCTCCCCAAAGAGCCGATTCCACAAATCCACATTCACAAATTCAGAACGACGAGCGACCACACGCACACATACACAACTGATTTTCGTTGCATTGAACGATTGAACAACAAACCTCCAAAAGATTCCGGATGTTGAAGTTCGCGAGGCTTCTCACTTCGCCCCATTTCCTCACACATTCTTTTTATCATCATCGTCCCACTCCCACTGACAACGGAACGGGCAACTGAACCTTTTTGACAAATGACAAAGGGCCTTTGTTCATTTGCCCAATCTTAGAATTACATTTAGTGGAAGAATATTCAATATATGTCCACATCTTATCTTGATTTTGATTAGGCATTTTATTCATGCGTGATAGTTGTTAACTCGTTCATATTCGTATTAAGCATGTAATTGTGTTAATACTTAACACTGTCACTGTCGCATCGCGTCGGATGTCGGATCGGAATCGGAACCTTTGTCGAACTCGCTCCATGCAAACTAATAACTCCGCTTCCGCTTAGTATGTCGCTTGTCGCTAGTGTTACTCTCAGATATTATGAAAAAATGCATGAAATATAAATGAAAGAATCATGATTCGTGATGTTTTATGCAGCAAAAGTTTGATCGATTCTCTCCCAAAACTAAAAAGCAATAGAGCAGTTGGAGAACGAATGCAATCCGAACGGCAGAACTCTGGAGAAAATAAATCTGAATTAAATCATTTTAAAACGTATGAATAATAATAATGGCGGTGGCGAGAAACTTTAGTTCTTGGTGGCTGGAGCCATCGCTGGTTCTGTACAACAAATACTATGAGCCCGATAAGGAGGCGACTCTGCACATGAGAGAAAACTCCAAATTTCTTGGAATCCTCTTCGGCGCTTTTCGAAACAAATCCACTAAACATTTCATCACATATCTCAACAAATTCTATCGAGTGAGTTTAACCAAGACTTTAAAATACTTATTTTTCCATTTGTTATTTATTCTAATTTAACAATTCTAATTGATTTCATCATACAGTACGCGGTAATGCAAGAGGGTGAGCCGTTTGAAATTATCTTCGTGTCTTTGGATGACGACGAGTCTGAATGCGATTACTTTGTGAACGCCTGCATGGAGGAGTGGCTCACTGTGCCTTGGTCGAACCAGCGTTTGCGGAGGTCCGGCAGAAATATTCCGGTTCAACTAATCATACTAACTACTTTTACAGTGATTTGTTTCTTGACTCAGTTTGAGTATTTAATTGTTTACAGAAACATTCGAAACTTGTACAACGTCGTAACTCAGCCTACGTTCGTAGTCGTGCATAATGATGATGATGGGACTGTCGTAAGCTACGACGCAAAAACTGATCTCCTTGAATGTGGTTATTTTGCTGTGGTCGAGTGGCGCTTGATGTATAAGAAAATTTTGCAGGAATTTAAAGAGGGCAAACGGAAACCGGGTCCGGGAGCGGCAGTGGCTAAGCCGACAAAGCCGGATTCATCGGATTCACCGGATTCGCAGGATTCACCGGAAGGTGAATCACAATCACAAGTGCAAAAACAACAGCAACATGAACAAGAACAGCAAACGGAACAGGAACAGCAACAGGAACAACACCCGGAACAGAAACAGCAACCGGAACAGGAACAACAACCGGAACAGAAACAGCAACCGGAAAAGGAACAGCAACAGGAACAGAAACAGCAACCGGAACAAGAACAGCAACCGGAACAGAAACAGCAACCGGAAAAGGAACAGCAACCGGAACAGGAACAGGAACAGGAACAGAAACAGCAACCGGAACAGAAACAGCAACCGGAACAGAAACAGCAACCGGAAAAGGAACAGCAACCGGAACAGGAACAGCAACCGGAACAGGAACAGCAACCGGAACAGGAACAGCAACCGGAACAGAAACAGCAACCGGAAAAGGAACAGCAACCGGAACAGGAACAGCAACCGGAACAGGAACAGGAACAGCAACAGGAACAGAAACAGCAGCCGGAACAGGAACAGCAACCGGAACAACAACCGGAACAGAAACAGCAACCGGAAAAGGAACAGCAACAGGAACAGCAACCGGAACAACAACCGGAACAGGAACAGCAACAGGAACAGTCATAAATATTTATACTTTTACTACATACAATTTTATGCATTACAATGTTACGGTTTGCATATTTCAAGAAAAATGAAAATATTAATATGTATTAATTTTAATGATTACGTAAAGGATTTTTCATTTACTACCCTGAATAAAATTCCATTAATATTTAATTATCACTTAATATCACAAAAGTTGACAAAATAATATCCAGTTTCACCGTTACATTATTGAGATCAATGTAGGTGGTCTGTTGGCATAATCTCATGGTTCTTTACTCTATGAAAAAGTATTCCCATTTGAATACAGAAGAACAAAACAAAAGCTTACCATTACATATAGTATATGTCATATACTCATGCCATCGCAATATTGTAAACTGTTGAAACATGAGAACATGTACATTATTGCATGTAATACTTACTCATTCATAAAACAGTACATGGAATCTATATGGAATATATGGAATCCAGTCACTAGATCATATCCATCAATATACCGCAAGCAAAAACACGTTGTTTTCAATTCATTACTTGACAACATTCCTTATCTTCACTGACCTTTGACCAGTGCAGTGAGTAGGGTTATCTGATGTTAAGAAGATCGCTGCTGCTCAGGTTTTAACATGCAGCCAGATCTACCTATGGCTGTGACTAATTATTTTGTGATGACAAAAATCTTATTAAGAACATTCCAGTCGTATTTGGATGTTTTTAGAGTGAGACACAGTATTTTATTTTATTTTAAATAACTGTCGCAACATTCAATTACATGAAGTGACAGGTGTCGCTTATTAAGTGCCAAGAGACCTACAATGCCAAAATGTTCGATTTCGCCTCGAGAATAGCCAAACTAGACGCAGTTAGTCTCGATAAAGAGTTCTTGTCGTTTCTGAAACGGGAAATTACAGGATTACTGAGTACAATAACGGTAAGCAGACTTTACGTGCTACAATTAAATAATGAATAATTCGAATTTAACGTCCATTAATCTTTAATTTTTTTAAAAATTCCTCAGAGTGAGACTACACTGCAAACCTATGGACCGGAAATTACCTTGTTTGTAAAATTTTTAATATGGAAGGTAATTACACTGATTAAATGTCAATAAGTATTTTTTCGTATTACCCACCATATAGATTCTGAATTGTTTATGTTAATTGTAACGTTGAAACTGAAACAGTTTACGACATTCTCAACTGGAAGTACGATCGGCCAGAAGCTTCTTGGAATAAAATATGCGTCTCTCCCTGGAAAACTTAAATTGTTGTTTCTACTGGAGGGACTGATACCTTACGCAATTGAAAGACTGGACTCTGTTAGAGAAAATTCAATATTACAACAAGTAATGTTATACAAGTAACCGTATTAGTTGATTTCTTTAAATAAATTGGCCACAGGAATAAATTGGAAGAATGACTTTCATTTTAGATTCGGCAACCTCTAAAACAAGCTGAGGGACTTTTTAGAATTCTCCACATAGTCAATTTTTGCTTGTTCCTAATTCAAAATCGATATCCGACAGTTGCATCAAGATTATTGCGTCTACCAATGGTTCCTGTGAGTCTTCGATTTGGACCTTCCGCTGGTTACTCGTATCAAATCAGAGAACTTCTTTGGCATCAATTTGCTGTGAGTAATGTGTACTAGACCAAATATCAAGAAATTAACAATTGCATAATTATATGGTTTCTCAAGTTTATTAGTCGATAATTCACTTCTATTTTCTTTAACTATTTCCTTAGGATTTTCTTATTACCATTTTACCACTCATAAACTTCCAAAAACTGAAACGTTCCGTTATGGAGTGGATTCGGCCTGGACCACCTTCCGGGACGGAAATCAATAATTTTACCACAAATGCTCCAGAGAGCAAGAGAACTGTAATTATTTGTAACGTTTGCAATGAAGATGCTGTGATTCCGCAAAGAGTAGGAAACGAGTGGTTTTGCTATTTTTGCTACCAAGCATTTATCGATGAAAAGTTCTAAAAAGGCTGGATTCGGTGGGTTGTCTGCGAAAAGGCCCGTTTTCGAGCCTATTTTTATTTTATTTACCATGTTAATTGTAACTTAAACTTAAGTTGGCGGCCAGTACCATTTAATAAATTATATTTAAAGTATATATACTTACAATGAAAACAATAATTTTGACTACATTATTACCCGAATAATGCTATTACTAGCTTATTTAAGGATATCGGATCTCAGTTAATTTTTTCGCCACCAGAGCCTACCCAGCATCTCCTTTATCCTTCCGGACGGCTAAACTTTCCCAATAAATCGAGCTGAGTCTAATTTGCATACCGTTGATACTGAATATCAATTCTGAATTTGGTTCCTTTTGTTGTGCGCTGACCTTCCTGCCATTCTTATTCTTCTGCGGTACAAACGGCCTGAGAGCGAAGTTTATCATTATAACTCATGAAAAGATTTTTCTTATTCTCAGTTCTAAAAAACGTCTAAAAATGAAGGAAAATCTCAAGGGAGAAATGAATCTGGGATAATGAGGAGGGAAGTCTGGACGAAGGGAAGACACTGACTGACAGGAAGAGTAATGCGTATCACATTTGATTATTCCCGTCTTTGTCTGTTGTTGCGCTTGCGTCCTTGTTCTTCCTGTTACTTTTCCATAAATGAATGAATTGAACGAATGAAAGAACATTTTTTACATTCTACTTCATTATAGTAAAAAGTATAACAAACAACTGAATGAATGAAAGTATCACGACATCGTATTATTACCAACAGTTGGAAATTTTAGAGGACACTTTTTCCCATGTAATGAAACCATGAAACAAAATGAATGAATGACACAGATGACGGTCATGTCATAGGATCCCCACGACTCCTCTGGGCATTTCCTCTCTTCTCATAAAAAACTCTTCTCCGCATTTACTTCCACATCCACATGTGTGCATTTTCTACTTAATGATAATGATATTGTTTAACTGTGGGAGTGAAGCATCTCCTGAGAATCCATGACTGAATCGGATTAGTTCCGTTCCTGGTGGCCCTTGCAGCCCTTGTTACCATTTAATCATTCGTGTCATTTTTTATGTGCCATAATATTTTTAATTAATGAGTGAATTTCAGATGACTAATCTACACACAGACACCGGAAATCGGAGTCATTTAGTATTTTCACATAAAGACCTAAAACTATATCCTGGGGCAAAGTGAAACAAAAAAGAAAAAAATCATCTCTGTCATTTCTTTTGACGTAAAGATTTTCTTTCAATAGATCAGCAATTCCAATTTCCTATCATCACTTCATTTTAACCCAAAATTTCTTTCTCTCTTAGTTTTTTTTCAAAACTGGTCCAAAAACACATGTCTTACCGTTAAAAGCTGAAATCCTTTAATACCGTAACTCTATCATTTAAAAGTTGAAATTGAAGCTAAACTGCATATAACAAGAGATTTTTATGTGTCCGGCTCGTGCCACTCAGCTCAGCTCGACTCAACTTTACTCAACCAAAACCATCTTTATCCATTTCCTTTTTTCTAATATCTCCTTCCTCTTGTTCACCACTTTTCATTATGTCAGCGTTTGCTCCATCTCTCACTCAGCCTCACCCACTTTTCCAGTCGGCTGCTTATGACTTTCTAAGTTTCTATCACCATCATCGCATCACCCTTTTTCCAAATCCACATTATTATTACCTAGTCTTAACATTTTCTCCATTTCTCCCCAAAATTGTTCAGTGCAGCTTCAATTAAATGCCACTGCGCACCACTGCCACCGCCACCACCCAGCCAGATTTCGGAGCTGAGTGACACAGAGTGAAACAGAGCGGCTCTGCCAGAGCCCCTATTACTTTGAGACCATCTGCCGATTTACAAAAAATCATGAAACTGAAAATGCATCAATTTTACATTTTACCACATTCGAGTCTTGTGCGGGTGTGTCAAGAAACAAGAAAACGAAGAGAAAAACAAAACCCTTTTAAAGGGTTTCCCCATTTTTACATACACACGTGTTTTTACATTTGTTCTACATAAGTCGTTTAAGCAATGGAGCTTCAGGCCATTTTTATTTATTTATTTGCTTATTTATTTCCAACTAAGGTTAATAAGTGATTTAAGTCCAAATAAACGTCCTTCTTTTGAAACTGGAGACTTTTTCTGTAAATATCATCATTAGTTTCATCACAGGAATTTACAGAGGTGTGCTACGCTACGACCGATGAACCAAAAACAGTGTCCACAAATCAAAAATGTCCATCTGGTGGCTCATTCAAAGGTATAAAAATTGTCCAATAATTCATAATGTTCTTTTCTCTGAAACTTTCTGCGCCTGTGAAACGCATGCCTGAATAAACTAAAAGCAAGAAAGTTGTATCTCATTTAGGGAGTGGAAGTAGGTAGATTCTAACAGAGAAATCAGAGGATGAAACCAGATGTGAAATTGAAATGTTCAAAGCAGAGCTCAGCTCGCACAAGTCGGCAATAAAATTAAATAAAAGTGTTCATATATTAATGCATACAACAAGAAAGTGAATCACCGTTTCCACCATCAAATTTAATGGCCACAACATAACCGGCAGGTTTAATTATCATCCCGAAAATAAAATGTTAATCCATGAATGTGACCTTCTCATATGAGGTAGAAGTGATAGATTGAAAATCCAATGTAATGCGCACGACTTTTCGGCAGCTTTAATAAAAAATAAAAGTAAAACTTTTCCCTAAACCTAAAGCCACAGCCCGTCAATCCCAGAACTGTCAGTCAGTCACTGATTCAATTTGCATTTCACCACATTATAATAAGAAATTTTTTTCTCTACAATTTGACTTTTATTTTAGTTTGTTACTCAGTCAGTACCATGCCGTGAATGTTCCTCGTCGTTATCATCGTTGCTTCATTAAAAACAGACACATGTGGCAACTTGCACGCATCTCATTAGACAATTGCATTAGTAGTAACAAACATCATCATCCTTGTGATGTGAGTAAGGAAAAATTCCGAAAAATGTCTTGTCTCGTCTCCCACTTTTACTCGATACATGCAATTCATTTTACCATCTTCATCCAATTTGTTTCTTTTTTCTCGCTCAGCGCTCTTTCCGACTTATTACGTGTAACGACATAAATACCGACACTAAAAATTACTCCGGTTGATACAAACAATAAAATAAAATGATTTTCCCCTATAACCTTTCCAATGGAATCGTGAATGGATGGACCAAAATTGTTCATTTATGCAACACCTTATATAAAAGCTATCTGTCATGTCTCTTGTACTTTCTTGTATTTGTCACTTTTTCTCTTATCCCCAAAGCCTATCCTTTAACTAACTGAACAATTTACTATGTTTTACTGTGTGCGGGGAAAATAACTCAGATATTTTGGCACCGTTTCCAATCTGTTTTCTCATTCTTTTCCAATCGGTACATTATTTCACGGAGCACAGCCAAACAGATGTATCAAAGTGAACCTGACTGACTTTTAAAGACCTCTTCCGTTGAAACGGTGCGGAATGAGAAATTTCAAATGCCACTTTGTGAAGGATTGCCATTATTACTATTGCATATTACATCAGGATAATAAAATGGAGCAAAAGCAACATTTACATACGTAAGTAAGTAACACGAACGTCAGTCACACCATCACCGCCAACATCATGATCACCATTTCAATTTTGGTCGGATGGACAGATGAAAATTCAACCACCGTCACATCACACTTAAGTTGTACCACTGTAACTGTAACTGTGGGCACACCACCGGTTTCTTGGAAAGATAATTGGAGTTGTTGTTGGAAAGAGTGAATCGCTTGAGATTCTTTGGTTCCATTCCGACGAATGCATTTACGCAAAATGATAAGCTCGATTAGCTTAAAAACATCAAAGCAGAGCAGAACGAAGCGGTCTTGTGGCTTATGGCTTATCGTTATCATTTTTAAGTAATAAAGTAAAATGCTTTCTCAGCTCTAAAGGTGCCACTGTGCCACCACCTTGTCTTCTTTTAATTTGCTTGAAGTGGTTGTTGTTCTTGCTCCTTGTTGCTCTTTCAATTTTTTTCACCACTTGGTAAACAAATATTTCACTTTTGCTTTGCAATGCCATGCCTTCATGTGATGTTGTAATGTAATGCAATCCAACCAAAATCCAATCTTGTTCACCCTGCTAAATTGTCTACTTTGAAATTTTTAAAGATTCCATTTCATTTTTTGTTTTGAGTGTGTTTTTCTTTCCGAATGTCTAACACGATGTGTCGAAACGTCGCTTTATTAGAAATGCTCGATCACTAACTTGAACTCAAGCTCGTCTCAGATCTCAACAGAAAAAAAAATCGCTGAAGGTTTCCGTTTCAAAAAATGTTCTCAGAAACAAAGAATTCGAATTTCTCTGAATTTTTAACTAATTTATGTTAAGTAATCATAATAGTCATCATTATACTCTATGTTTAAGATGCGTCTTTAGTCTTTGTTAATATACATAGCGCTAGCTGACGCTCGATATGAATCACCAAAAAACTTCATGAAAATGTTGACAAATGCGAAGTTGAAACTACAAGTGGCTTTTTGGCCACGTTTCAACAATTGAATTGGCTCCTCTTCCACCACTTCCACAATTTGACGTGTGTACCCAACAGATTAACACACGCGTGCGTCATTCAGTCACTGTGCAAGTGGATGAAATAAAAAATCTCATTGTCACCCGACAAGAGAAGAGTCCGTCAGTTATCGTTTGCAACGGTAAAAACGTAGTGTAATATTTTTAGTCATTTTCAAATTCAACGCACCTGCTCGTCCATTTTAACCGAAAAGCAAAGCAATTTAATTATGCCGCATTAGTTTCATCTTATCTTATCCAAACCAAGTTAAACTAAACACTTGTTTTAGTTTTTGTAAATTAAAATAAGTCAAGAACAAATTGCTTTTTTCCTTCCACTGAGATTTTGATTTTACCGACGCTTACTTGGTTAATAGTATTACGTTTCATTGTTGATTCCTAAATAGTATCCTCTGAAAATCTTTACTTCAGCTAAAGCCTCCAAAAATTATATCACATTCATTATAACATTAACCATACTTATGCAGGCTTTCCAAGTTTCTAAAAGTGAAATGGAGCGACTTTGCCATAATATAAATCATAGGAAAGTGTTCCCCCATTGAAGAAAGAAACAACTGACTTTTTTCTTCTCTGCGAGTGTTGTTGATTCCTCTCCTCTTTAAAAGGAGTTTCAAACAAGAAATGATAACAACGAATGAGCAAACTTCCCATCTTAAAGATGCTGATGACGATGACGGCAATGGCAGAGCACATTACATTGCATTATGTAATGCATGATAATGATAACCCATGCTCCACTCCCTTATGTCATTTCCTCTTTTCTACTTTCATTTTATTATAGTCACTCACGTCTATAAAAACAAGGGTTCGAAATTCAAAAAGCCTATAGACACTTACAAAGTTTAGAGGCTGCGAAGAGTGGGACTGTGCATCATTATTTTGCATGGCTCATCATCATTCCAATCTGTAAAACGCAACAAATGTGTGCATGCATAATAAAGGTACGTTATTATTATGACTGTTACCATTATCCTCTCGAACAGATGCGACTTTACTGTGTTGGGTGTTCGGAAATGAAAATGAGTGGTGTGGAGCAATATGCAACTAGTATCAGAAAGAGCAGTGTTTCATGTGTCAGGCATTTTTCTCCTCTGAGCGAGTTTTTGTGTACCGTGTGCCATGAAATAAATGATACCAACACCAACCAACCAGTATTAAATAACTGCAGACTGCACTCATCTCTCTTTCTTTTATGTATCACATAATCACCATCGCCCACAAAATAATAAAATCCTAGATGTCATTCTAAAAAAACCACTTACAATATTTTTCTCTTTAAAAATTGAATAATCATCTTCATACATCAAAACACTTCTACAACTAATGTACACACTCTGCACTCACTGTTTGAATTAATTAATATTCATGAACAATTACAAAACATTAGTATTTTCTATCAAGTAATCCAAATCCCAAAATGTCTCTCGGAGTACAGTCTAAAAGGTGACCGGAATCATGCACATATTTTGAAGAGCCACAGAAAAAGAACACACAGATTCATTTTCCCCCATTAAAAATGATTATCCTTTCCAGAATAATTACGTAAAAGCCATAGCCATGTTAACAAAAACGCATGCATGCATAACCATGTAGCGTAGCCGTAGCCAGCGGCACGAGCCATGTGTCATGTCATGTCACGTGTCCTGCTTCAAAACAAAATCTTCCCTTCCTTTTTTTCTCCCCTTCTCTTTTTCGAGTTTTTGCCTTCCTGCTTTGAAAAATGAGAAAAATCACCACTACGAAAGAAAAAGCAGCATATTTCCACTGGCGCACACATTTTTATCCTTTATCGTCAACATGCATCTTCATGACTTCTCGCTTCTTCTTCGGCAATTTTCTAAATCCGGACGAAACTACAATGGAACAGATGCCTGTTTCTTCTTCTCCATGAGCTCATGATCACGCAGGGGTCGCTTGGTTCTCTCCCTCACTCATTCATACGTGGGTAGACAATCTGCAACGCATTCACCGAGTCAAACAGAGTCGAAGAAACGGGAGCTTCCTCCTCAAAGAGATGAAAATGAAAGAAGTGTTTTACTTTCTCAGTCAAACTCTCCTTTCCATTTATTGTTTTTGCTCTTTGGTAAAGAAAAATTATCATGATCACCGCTTTCTGCTCTGGATCACCCACCGCACCGCTACTACCACTGTTCAAACATTATTTTCAATTAGGTAGTATTAAATGAGCTGGAATGAATCAAACACTGACGTTTGGATTTTTTTAGAAAAATGTTGCAGGTTTTCATTTTTATGACACAAACCTGTGTGCGGTGGTTTCGGATTTTTTTCTTATATGTAAACATCAGTGATATGATAACAAATAAAATCTCAGTCAGATCAGATGCCTGCCTCCTGAACACGGTCTGCGCCAAGTTCGAGAAGATGAAACTTGTTTAATTCAATGTCATATGTGATGTTCGAGAATACCGGAATCTTTCCAAACGCAAACTTCACTTTTTTCTTTCCATCTTCACGATAAACTAACATAACAACACGGCATTGTAAATAAACCTCACTTCCTCTCTCCTCTGTGGCTTTTTCCTCATCATTCTCCTCGTCATCATCAACATCTTCATTTTTTATACACAAAAAGTCAACTTGTGCACACACAGAGATCGACCAAGAGAGATTTATAGCACCACATGTTAAGGATGTGATTATGTGATGTGAAGATGAGATGATGCACTTTCTTTCTCCCAACTTCCAACGTAAGAGCAACAGGAAGCAGATTAAAAAATCCAAGTCGACATTAGTCAGTATCTATTCAGTTCTCTACAAAGATGGTAATGATAAGCGAGATAAAAAAGACACTTCAATCAGAACAATGGTTATCTTACGTACCTTAGCATGTATTTCAGTATTTCAAGAAATAAAATTTTGCAGATCACATTTCCAAAATTATTTTTCACTGTCCGCCTTTTCCCATGCATCTGCTTTGTCTCCAATCACGCAATTTTTATGTGTCTCGTTTTCTTCGAAAAAAAACGTCCAAATCGAAAACGAACTTTCTTTAATCTTATCAGTATCATTTTTACTGTTTCATTATCATTCACATTAACCGTCAAAAGTGTTCTTAAGAATGATGAAAAGTCCTCACCGCTGCCGTTGCTGCTTGTCCTGAAATTTTCTCCTCCTAGGTGGAAGTGGGAGCAGTTGTTAATTAAGGAAGAATTTCTATTTTTAGCAGCGACATGCAAAGTTAGTTAAGTTAATAGGCATGTTATATTATGTTGCAACAAGCCAAACCATAATGTTTCACAGTTCCCTCTTGAAAGCATATCTATTTTTCTTTTCCGTTTTTCTTTCTTTCCTTCTAGGATGTTAGCATTTCAGAAATCTCTCAATTCATCCTTTTAAGCAGGCTTTTATCAGTCAACAAGGAACCGAGAAGACAACAAAGTTTTTCAAAAAGAAAAAAAATGTTCCATTTTTGGAACTATTTTTCTCCCCTTCCTATTTTTTGTGTTGTTCCAGCGGAGTGTGCCACGAACGAAACGACAGCAGCGTCTTCTTTGTATTTATGTATTATAACTTGATGATGTTCAAAATGATGGTGGTAGTCATCGTGTCTTTCGTTCGTAAGTAGTTCCGTTGTTGCAGTGGTTGTTGAAACTATGCCTGCGCATAATAATAACTATTATCGGTGTAAGAAAAAAAGAGGAAGTGAGAGTGAGTAAACTTGGTACAGACAGAGTACAGAAGGGTTTCAATAAGATGCACATACGCTCATAGATACATCATTCATCCGTCAAAGAAAAAAATCAGGACCGATAACCAACCGGGTTGTTTTCTTACAGCAGTGGCAATAATCGTGGCAGCTGCCACAGATGTTGAGTTGAGGTGAGGTGGATGTGGAAGTGTCTTCCGAACTTAAGAAAGGAAGCGATTGAAGGGAAGCTACGTATCTGCCACGATTCATTTCATTTCTCCATTCATTTTTCATTTTCATACATAAGAGGCAAGTCAAAAAATGCCGTTAAGATATGCGGGTATCAATTTTCATTATGCGTTTCATTATTATGACCAAAAATATCGTTAAGTATCATCAGCATGAGTATTAATATCAACATTGTAATGGAGTAGAAGTGGAGGCAAGGGAAAATCAATGCATATGAAGGGTTGAACATTATTTTTCTTCAATGGATACTGTTCGTAATTATAAGGATGACGACGATGTGAATGAATGTGACACAGGCAAACACATCTTCTATTAATGGAAAACAAACCAAGTGTCTTCCTTTTCTTTTCCCTGTCACGTCACTTCCCTTTTATCTTTTCCCCTTCGCCATTAACCCTTGTGTGTGCGTGTCTGTCGAGGAAGGAAATAATCTCATCTCATGTGTGTGCGAGTGAGTAAGAAGTGTCGCAAACTTTGAATATTATCAAAGGCCTTACTTTTAAGTTTCAAACTCATCAATAGGAAATAAATTTTTAGGTAGGTAGCAAAAGAGCAAAGAGATGCGTCATCTTCATCTGCCCTATTAAATGACCCTTCTTAGACATATGGCACAGGAATGTTTCCGTGTGTTTGACGCTGAAAATTAAAAGCAAACCTAACGTTGAAAACCGTTAGGTGCGTCTATTCATCCAGGTTTCGGTTGAATGCGAAAAAATGATTTCAGGAAAGGGTAGGCATGTATCTGTCTGCTTAACGTGGATTCAAGACAGGTTATCCATCCTTGTGGCAAGTGAAGTGAGTCACTTTTCACTCTGCTCGAAAAGAATGGAGGAAGAGGAAAGAAGAAACTTCATTCATGTAAATAAACTTTTGAGGTACCTCAGAGAAGCAAAATTCGCTCATTCTGTCAACTCTCACGCAACATATGCATGATTCCAAAAATTCCACTGTTAAGATCAACACAATAAATTTGATCAGAGGCTTAAAAAATTAATTGATGACTATACTATAACCAGTTTTACTGCTCAGCTCACAGTTTTTAAATTCGTATTAAAAATATTTGGCGTAGTTCAGCAAACAAAACATTTCGCAGTTTTTATTTTATTTTCTACTTTTTTCTAGAAAAAACCAATGCACTCGTTCAAGGACAAGAAAATCGTAAAAAGTAAAAACCTTTTTAAACCCGACGCAACCTTTTTAATCGTAGCCAACTACCACACACAGACAAACATCGCCAAAAAATTCGCCTCCACCTACATTTTTATAAAAAATATTGTACGGTTTTTAACAGACTTCCTTCTCAAAACTCATACAGGTTTCTAGTGTTTAATTTACGCATAGTGAGTTATTACAAAAAAGAAATAGACACGAAATTAAAAGGGTTTGTTGGTAGAAAAGAACATAATCAATAAAGAAATTTCAGTTTGACAATTAATTCTTAATACATAATAAAGTGCTGCGTTGGTGGCACTAAACATTTCAACTTTTCCTTGA
Source organism: Cyphoderus albinus (assembly GCA_021029165.1). Taxonomy (NCBI): domain Eukaryota; kingdom Metazoa; phylum Arthropoda; class Collembola; order Entomobryomorpha; family Paronellidae; genus Cyphoderus; species Cyphoderus albinus. The sequence continues at coordinate 64,063 of VYYJ01000231.1, forward strand.
TCTTGCCTACGAAAAACGTATTTCCTTGGTATGAATAAAAACTCCTACAGGTTTCTGCATCTATCCACTTAAACTGACTGAACCAAACCGATCCGCTTCCAAGAAACATGCGAACATTCTTCTTACTTTACTGTCAATTCTACATAACGAGAAGGGAAAAGAAGCTTGTTGATTCTGTTTAAAAATACATCTAATCTTTAGTAGTAGGTATACATAAATATTTTATAGACACATTTACTTCAGTCTGGTCTAACTAAAACAGACAAAATGCTTTTTAAACTGTATATGCAGTACAAAGTCAAACAAAACTGACGTTTCGTTTCGTTCAAAAACATTCTGAGTTGGAGTATGCCCCAAGAATCTCTTCTGATTTTTTTGAAACATCCGTTTAACCCGTTCCGGATGAATGAAAAAGGTCGCGTAAATTCATTTCAGTGCAGTAGTATTCAGTTTAGACAGAGCTGTAAATTAAGGAAAAAAGAGAAGCAGCGAGTAAAGTGTAAAATAATACACTAACGAAAAAAACGAAGAGTAAGCTAGACAAGAAGACACACACGTCTCCTGGTCTCCTTACAATTTACAAACGAACGAGTGGAACGTGTTTATAGGAATCCCGTAATGGTTTATAAAACCGTCCTGCATCATCAACTTCCAAAGCCAATTCATCCATTCAATATTACAATACACCTAATGTACTTTTGCATTCCACTTCCACCAGTTTCCGGTTTCAACTAACTGTTTTTTGAAACGTACGACTTTTGAAACAAGGAAGAAGAGAGATGGATGCAACGTTTCTTCTCAATCAATACATTCAAAATATTATTTCTTATCCTCTTGTATACAAAGACGTGTCATTCATTATTATATAATACCTAGGTACATTACCTATACCCCAATGTCCTCTCTCACTTTCAGTGTACGAACCTCTCATTTTTCTGTATATTTTTTTCTTTCCCGTACAACTCGCTACGTTTCTCTTAGGATGACTCTTTCTTCAGCAAGAGAAGAACAAAGCCTTTTTTGTCTTTGGAGAAAAACTATTTCAATAGCTCCTTTGTAATTTTGAATGTAAGGAGCATTTCTCCTCTGTCAGTGACCAGACATTTGGGTGCAAATCGTAGACAAAATCCTTGGAAGTGGACACAAAGTTGAGTCATTCATTTAATTTTACTTTTATCGTAAGTTAAAAGCTTATCGTTTCTTATAATGTCCATTTTTATTTTGAATGTTGTGCCTGTCTTTCACGAATCGTTTCGTTTTTCTTTTGAAAATTCTCCTTTGAGAATACTCCACAGCCACCAGCCGGACCACTTCGTTTCTTCAATATTAATCCACTCGAATTTTCTTGTATGTGGAGACCACATGTATTTAATTACGTAGATTTCGTTTTTTTTTTCGAAACACACAACATCTTTCCCGGAGGAGGGTTATGGATGGGGAACGTAAGGATGAGTACAACACGTTACTTCGCATTCATCACCATCATGATTTACCTTTTGCAAGTCTAGTTTCTCTGTGAAAGTATTGAAGGAGAGATAAAGAAAAAAGACAGGACAGAGTGCATACGCACACACTGCACATGTGTCATTATTATTCTAACGACGACGGGAAGCAGTTTGTAATTGTATGTTAAGTTGCATCAACATTGTACAGAGGTACGCTCGCTGAGATAAGAAGCCTGAGGTATTTCATTTCCCCCAGAAGATTTCAAACTCAAATCGTGACTCTTCTTTTTCTTGCTGATGAAGCGGAGCGAACGAATGAGAGAAGAGGAAAGATGGAGTGGAGCACAGATGCATTCGCACTCTACTCCTGCTTCCTTTTTTTTCTTTTACCTATGAGCTTTTTCGAACATTCATTCTTTAGAACGAGAGAAAGACGAAGTTAACAAGTTGGATTGAGCATCCGAGGACATTTTCAAGCTATTTTCGGATAGAAAAGAAGAAACGTTACCTCAAAGAATTTGATCTCGTCTCATCCCACTGGCTCATATGCGTTGCGTTGTTCCTCTTTTTTCCAAAGCTACATAGTCAGCTCATCTTCCGATCTTCCAAACTTCAAATGAAAGACGAATAAACACAAACGTTTCTTGCAATAACAACATAGCAGAGACTCTGTTGAGACTGACGATGAGACCGAGACTGCGACCCTTTTTCGTCTTCATGAAACACAAGACTCAAAAAATTTCCCTTCGTTGAATTTTTTCGGATCCTTTTGTCTCCATCTGGATTTCTACATGCATGCGTTTCTAGTTTGTAATATGGAAATGATAAGCAAATCAGATAGATAAGTAAGCAACATAATGAATACGATAATTCATTCATCCCATCTCATTCTAAAAAGGACAACTGTAACAACCAAAGAGATGCTACCCATTTCCTTTGCACATTACAATCGGGAAAGAGTTTTACATGGCTAAACCGACGTGACGTGGCGACGCTAGGAGGGTTATTCACACACGGTCACATAAGTACGATATGTGTACACACTCCTCGGTTGGGGGGATGACCATCATGAAAATGAAAAAAATGAAATAATGATGAGACGATGGGGTTTTGGAAGGAAAAGAAAGATGCATTTTCTTTGACTTGACTGCTTAAAATTATGTGATGTTTTGGGAATATGCAAATGGAGTGCACAACTTTCTTATGTGTAATACGTGTGTGCTTATCTTTCTTCGAGTTAGTTATTTAGTTTCAGTTTCACCTCTTCTTGCGTCTTAAATTGTATCTGCTTCTCGAACCCACTCGGTAGTCGGTTGTTGACGACGCGCCAGGCACTATCCTATCTCTTCTCACTCACTCACTGGGAATATTTTTTAAATCCCCGCATCGCATCACGTTCACATCACATCACTCGCTACATTTACTTTTACCACTAGTCACTTATCAAAATATGCAACTAGAACTCGAAACTTTCCTACTAGTAAAAAGAATATAATAACATTATTATATATTACTATTACCACTGGCTCTCTTTTTATTTCCCAAGAATTTTCTCGGTGGTAGTCAACTAGTGGCTGCATCTCCGAGTCTTCTTTTTTTTATAAAAAAAAATCGTTACGACCACCACAACTGCCTGTCGTCACATTTCATCTCCTCCGAGCATTTAAATGGCAAAGTGGCACAGATTCACATTCTCACTGCTCATGGGAGAGAACGGAGCATTAAAGAAAGGGAATAAATTATTCACATTTAAAAACCGACTTTTATTCTTTTTCTACGCAATTTAAATTACGATTGGAAGGAGAGGAAGGAGGAAAATCGGAGGTAATTAAGAAAGAGATCACATCGAGCTGAATTGAGTTGAGTTGGCCAAGTTATTTAAATAAATTGCCTTTTCCCGTGCCACACTGCCTCGCTGCGTTATTGCTGCAACCTAAGAATTTTCATTATAATTATTTTATTGGAGAAGACAAAGAAGGGAATCAAAGAGGAGAACAACAAGTTATTTGGAAGACGCCAACGAAAATATCTCTGCGCATCTCATGATGGGAATAAGCGTCATCTCATCTCCCCATCCTCATCAAATCTGTCCACTTTAACCTTTTGGAACAATTCCATACCCCTTCCCGTATCGCCGTATCCTATCTCATCATCATCGTTTTCACGGGGAAGAAAAGAGAAAGACACGATTATTATTTGCATCGGGATGACGCTGTCGGGACAACAGTTGGCTTTTTGGCGAGCCTGCAACATCTCCGTCTCTTCCACCAGCGTGGAAGCAACCAGCGTCACAGTCATGTCAAGAAAACCAGGAGAAGTCACCTCATCTCGAACACCAGAGCATTCAGAACAGCTTCAGCCGCAGCAGCAGCAGCAACAACAGTGGGTCAACCATTTTGCATGCTAATGCTAGCGAGTACCACAGTACCAGTGATGTAAGTAAGTTTATCAGTATTTTAGTATCCGGTTTGACGTCTAAAAGTCACTTGGAAGAACAGAAAGCTCAGTGTGGAAACGTTTCTTATACATAGACTTACACTTTTTACTCTTGTTTGCCAAAAAGAAAAGACTATAACCTGAACGTTTTTCATATTAGAGACAGACCACAGCTCTGTATGAGTTTAGTATTAATACCATTTAACGTTCTTGTATACGATTAGCCAAGAAAAAAACAAGTGAGGAAAGTAATAATAAAAATAATATTACTACGAGTACGAACAGTGTCAGTAGATAAACGACCATCTGTAACACTCATTATTATTATTGAAGTGAGATGATGCAGAGAGAAGAAAATTTGAAAAACATACATAGCAAGTGTTCCTCTGAGAAAATGCCCGTTATAATTCGTTATTATTACTATAAAGTAGTTGTTGCAAGTAAATAATTGAGACAAACGCAACGTAAGTGGAGAGAAGAAAGATAATCACCAGTTGCCAGTTTTTTTCTTTATCGTCATCATCCACCGCACCAGAAGCAGTGTTCGTGCGTCCTCCACTTCCACTCCACAGGCAGTCCAAGTCCAACTCGAACGTTGAATACAACAACGTGCTCCGTGAGTGAGCGAGGCAGCTCCACTTCTCTCAAGGAGACACATCTTTTGCCTTTCTCATGTGGCTGTGTCAATGCAGGAGTCAGGGAGGCACAAAGTCATTTTTTGAAGCCCATTTAACAATTTAACGTCAAGTCACGTGCTCAGAAATTTTAAAAGTGCCTAAAAAGTAAACTAAATTTTTAGTTAATTAAAAGGGTGATTATCATGCCCAAGTCATTCCTTTTCACGCATAAACGTTACGACTACGATGCCGCAACTGCAACTTCAACCACAACCTCCACGAGTGGTTGTGGTCCAGTGGAGGTGGAAGTTAAGGTGGAGGCGGATATGGAAACCGAAGACTTCGACGAGCTCCAAGACCTCAGCCGACCACGTGCCCATGCTCAAGTTCACATAAAAAGAAGAAGTGGCTGTAGCAGTCGCAGTAGTGCCAGTGCATCATCCTCTGGTTACTCTGAAGATGAGTCATTTTCTCCAGCTCCGATAAGCAACCGGTGCATCCAATCTCCACCCAAGAAAGTTTCTCCGGTGAAAATGACCGAAACTTCCAGGTTCTCATCTTCCTCCCCCTACCACCATTACCCGGTGGCACCAAAAAAGAGAAAGTTGCCCATCTCAATTCAAACGATGTCCCTACCTCAAACTTGGAAGGAGCTGAACAACAATAATAACGATAATGGTGACATATCCCCAGGATCGCACCAATTCCACCACTTCAAAAAGGAAGAGTCCTCCAATTGTCTCAACTCCAGTTTCAAAAGTCTGATTGTGTCCACCCCACCCACTGTGCGGAGTAGTGCTATGGACAACAAGAACAAGACCGTTCTTGGAATTTCCAAGAGTGGACACAGGGGTAACTTGATGCAATTTTTTCAGCATAATTCTTCTTCCTCCACCACCTCATCTCCCTCTCCATCCTCCGCATCCAGTTTATCGTCCCCATCCATCTCGCCCCTCCACACACAGCCACCTCCACTTCACCAACTTCCCTCATCCTGCTCCTACCAAATTAAACTTATCAGCCCGCCCCCAGGTGGAACCCTGTCCCACCACCCGCAATATCCTCATGGTCATCTTGGACATGGACACCATCTTACAAAGTTCGAAACAATGACAGCCTCACCCCTGCAGTTCATCATTGCGGCAGCAGAGCAGCAGGAACAGGCTGAAGAAGAGGAGCGGATTTTCATTGAGGGCAGTCGTAGTGAAGAAAGTGAGCGTCATCATCAACAGTATCATAATCATTATCATGAACCGCGCCAGTTGCTGCCACATCGGGAGCCAACTAATCACAATCTGCAACAGGACGAGCAACCAGTGAATCTGTCCGTCAAAAAAGTTGACCTTTTCAATCTGACACAGTTGGCTGAGGTATGCGTAAATATTAAATAGAAATATTGAAAAATACATTCAAAATGAGATGACTGTCACTTCAAAGAAAAGTTCTTCACGCTTTTTAATTTTTTTCCTGCGAACTTAACTGACTGTCGCAATTTTGACAAAAGTCTTCTTGTCTTGTCTCCCATGTCTCTTTTTTCGCTCTTATGCATGCTTATCTGAAGAGAAAGAAGCAAATGTGAGTTTAGCGCTCACATTTACATGCGAATATTTACATTTTATACTTTTTTCTTGTCACCCTCATCTCATGATCATTCCCCGATTTTGACTGCGACAAAATGACAAGTGGTACTTTCTGCGTGTAATGTAACGTAATGCAAACTCAACTCTGTTTCTTGAGATACTGCCAATCTAATAAACACCAACTTACTTAAATATTCCCACTAAACTTATCGTGGCTACGTGTGCTCTATACTATTATTTTTATTTTTATTTTACGGTAAAAAATTACCACCGTTTGAACATGTCTCAAAATCAGTCAGTTAAAGTGAGCTACCATTAATTTTTCCCTTGTTTTTCTTGTTTCATATTTCTCGACTCGTGGAACGATTTTTTTCCTTTGGCCTTCCTCTTTTTTCATCTTTGATGTATACCTCACTTTAAATAGTAAAGACGGAGTTGCTCCACTAAAACCATCTTTAAATTATTTGGTACACTTGCCCTTAAGAATCTTTAGGCATGATGCATTCATATTACCATCGCCATCCGCTTTTTCGCATCATTTTGAGATTTCTAATGTTCTGATGATGATCAGGAACATTAGATTCGTGATCACGATCATGATAAGTTTTTTTAAAATCTTTGATCATGTTCCATAAGTTTCATAGCACACTCTGCACACACATTTTGCAATAATAAAATTTTGATGGACAGTGCGCAGTGGTTTTAGATTTTTCGGTTTTTATAAAGATTTGGAGGAAATAATTTTCATTTTCATAAATGTCCTTCAGTAAGATTTTTTTCTCAGTGGTTTTTGTAGCAAAGTGATGAAAGGTTACATTTACATTTTTGAGGATTTTCATTTCCCGAAAAATATGATTGTCGGGTGGAGTGGAAGCATCTGTTTTAAATGCACATTTACATTTCGTATTTCTTTCGTTCATTTCCATTTCTTTCATGTTTGTATGTAATTGAATCTCTGTAATCTTTCATAGCTTCGTTAATAAGTGTGGATGAGACGCACGCGAAATTCCAGAATAAAGAGCAAGTGTGCGCGTCTTTCTTTTTCATAATATGAAAATTGAAATATGAAAAATAAATGTTCCATTTCTCTTGTCGGTGTTTTTCTAACATAATTTTTTAGCTTTTGGCATTTTGTCATCTATCTTTCAACATTCTACAATAATAATAATTTTATTTATTCTTTCTTTTCCTCTTTCGTATTTTTTTTAAATAGGTAAGCATTGCAGCTGCAAAAAGAGAGATGAACCTCCGTTCAAGCAACGTAAGCAACACAACCGTAACTGTAAACTCTTCGTCATCATCGGCATCCACTTGCACATCGACGTCCACCTCAGGTGGAGCACCAAATGGCAATATTAATGTGCCTTTATTGAACAATTCCTTCAAACCGATTCCGAACCACGCTAATAATAACCCCATGAGTCAGCAGCAGAAGCAATCTCTGAATAAAAATCTCAATACCAACAACAACGAGATCAAGACAAACGTGGTCAAAGTTACAAAGAACATGAAAAGTGACCGAAGCTGTCAGTCGGTCATTTCTGGCGGTGGTAACGGTAACATGATGATGCCCAATAAGAAAAAGACTGAGAAGAAGCAACCGAATATCGGGAAGGTGACACTTTCCGGAAGAAAGGAGGAAAATTCCAAAGTTAATGCTTCAATAACAACAATGCTCCCAAATTCCTCCGCTTCTTCGTCATCTTCGACCTCCTCCTCTTCTTCATCGTCCTCATCTTCCGCTTGCCCGTCCTCTTCTGCGCGACACCGATGCGTCGAATGTGGAAAGGGATTTTCAACGTTGAGCAATCTCGCTCGTCATCGCCAAACTCACAGATCACTATCGGATGCCTCCGCTGTCAAGAAGTGTCCACATTGTGACAAAGTCTATGTGTCAATGCCTGCCTTCTCTATGCACTTGAGAACCCACAACCAGGTGTGTGCCTAAAAAGGAGATGAACTAAAAAAAGCTGCATAAAATCGAAATGCATTCAAGCGTTGCATAAACTCATGTAAAACTGTAAGGACAAGTTTTCCATAAAATAATTTATTACCTTACATTTATTTACAGGGCTGTAAATGTCCATACTGTGGAAAAGGATTTTCTCGGCCTTGGCTGTTACAAGGACACATCCGAACACACACAGGTTAGTGATGATGATGAAGATCACCATGATTTTTAATGCTCTTACAAATTTTAATTTTCATGCTTCCCAAATTGAAAATGTCTCTCTTCTCCGCATTTACTTTGCAAAATATGTCACCCGTTTCACCTTGTCTTTTTCTCTCTTTCTCTCTCTTGTCACTCGTCGTCGTGTAGGAGAGAAGCCGTTCAAATGTGGAATTTGTTCAAAGGCGTTTGCAGACAAATCAAACCTGCGAGCACATACCCAAACGCACTCAACGGAAAAACCGTTCGTTTGCGCAAGGTGTGGAAAACCGTTTGCTCTCAAATCTTACCTTTGCAAGCACATCGAGTCATCGTGCATGAAGAGCAATAGGCCATCTGGTCCATCTGCCACCAGTGCTTCCAATATCGTTTCCATTTCCAACAGTGGTGGCACAGGCGCAAGCAACGGTTCCAATGCAAAAAATCATGCGGCTATAAATAACTCATCAGTCTCAACTTTTTCTTCTTCAACAGGAGGCACATCCACATCCTCGGCTCCCTCTTCTCCGAGAAATCGTGACACCCGTTCCGCTGCCAGTGGCTGTAATGGTAATGTGGCGACAACTGTCACTGCTCCATCCCCTGTTTCAGCTTCTTCTTCTCTTAATAATGCCACCATCCTTCTTACAAAAACGACTTCCCCGTCTTCCTCGGGAATTTCCAGCTATAACGTTAATAATAAAAATAAAACTGTTACTAATAATGGTTTCAAGCGATCAAGCAGTAGCGAGACGAAAAAAGCGTCGCTAAAAGCCTGTAATAATAACAACATTAACGACGACAACATCTCGAAAAACAAAGGGAGTAGTGGGAGGATCGTGTCTGCTCCAACTTTCTTTCTTTCTGCTCCATCTCCAAATAATAATAATAATGGCACGAGTAAGGGCACTAATAATAATACAAATAATAATGGTGACAGCCTCCGTCACAGAGCTTCCGGCGTGAACAATAACAATGTTAATGTTAACGATGGTCCTAAAATTGGAAAGGCAGTCGAGTTAAGTTCAGAACTTGTCAACTCCTCCGCTTAAAAAAAAATTGTTTTTAGCTTTCTTGGCACTTTTTCTATGCTATAAAAATGCTTAATTATAGAGAAAAAATCATTTTCATTCACTTAAATGCACAATATAGACTGGTTAATTAAAAGGGTAAAACGAAACAAAAGAGCAATAACTATTTTAAAACCAATTAAATCGACCGGTGCTTTCTTTTTCAATTTTTCGGGCCATGAGTCATGACCATGACATGAGTCAATCTTGCGCAGAATTATTTTCTATGATGCATCGGCCACGATCCGACTTCCTAATAGAAGAAAAGAGTGTAATTTTGATTGACTCTTGAATGAACATTAAAATTGTCTATGTAAATAAATATTTAGTCATAGTCATGATGAAACCGAGTTCCAGTTCCATGTAGTATTCAAATAGTCTGACTTTAGCAATATTATATTAAACTTTTCAGGTGGATTTATTCATTTAGTCATTTGACTTGAAGATTATTCCGTGTGGAAATACGAGGCAATTTTTAGTTTTTGTATGTAGAGTGTAGATATTTTAATTTTGTTTAATGTATCACCAAACAATTAATTGGGTGTACCCTGTACAGAGTCTGTACTACAGACAAGGAAGGATTTCAAGATTTTGTTTACAGAAAAAGTAGGCTTTTTAGTCTTTAGTGAAAGCAGTATTAATTTTTTCTAGAATTTAGAATACATAAATAAGAGAAACGTGTAAAAATGTAGATATTTTTTGTAGATGATCAAACAAAAAAACGGTTTGCCTTGCGACTTGCGAGTGTTTTCATAGTCAAACATTTACAAAGATTTCATTTGTATTTGTAGAGTTTTTAACCAAAGTGTGCCAAAAAACGTTTTACCAAAGTTCTCTCTAAAAATGTATGTAGCTAGACAGATACATATTAGTCAATTTTTTTTTAGATTTTAGATAAGGTAGATGATACTCAATGGATACATCACCTCTTACCTGCATAGTCATTATTATTAGTAGCAGAAATGGAGATTTGGTCTAGAAAAAGACGTGCGCTTTAATTTTTTTAAAAGAATAATTAAAGTGTGTCACAGAAAGGACCTTTCTCCAGAACCGTAGTAAAAACTTATGACCATGTATTTTTTAGACTTTAGCGAAACACTTTTTCCAGAAAGCTGGAAACAGTTGGAAATGTATTTTGTTTACTTTACTTAAAAATGCAAGCACAATGTAAATACGTTTGCTTTGTCGTTGATTAGTTCAACGGTAATGATGATGACTTAATTAAGATACACTTTTCATTACTGTATTGTAAGGTTCTGAATTAAGTCCCATTTATTTGGATTTGGCTTGATCATTTCGCGGAGGTGCAATCTAATATGTACATTTGTTACAAAATCACTTAATACAAAGGTAGTAATAATAATTATCATTAGATTAGAATATAAGATTAATTAACATTATTATAATATTATATGATCATATTTAAATTCTTAATTGCTTTATTTTACTCCGATTTTGCAGGATTATTATAAACTACAGTACACCTTATTATATAGCAAAAGCACTATTATTTTATTTTACTTTATTTACAACAAATGTATTTTAATTATTTACCCTAAAGCTACAACAAAAACTATTGTGCTGTTAATAATAATAATTAGTAGTTTCACCATTAATTATAATTATTATGCAAACATGCACTTAAAATCCTAATGTACATACAATTTGTTAGTTAAATTCGGAAATCAGTGTTGTAAATTGAATTTTTTCGGTTTAGCAAATTATAATCAAACAAAAAATTACCGGCTTCATTCATGAGTTATTTAAATATAATTGTTCTTTCCTGTATTGTGTAACAAACAATTCGATTCATTCATTTTAATATGATAACTATATTGATGATGATCATTTAGTTTTCTTATACGCATACACTTTCGCCACTTCCCTCTTCATAAACTCTGGTAAAGGCTCAGGTAAATTGTTCACTCTGGTGCTCATCGTCTCCTCAAATTTCACTAGCAGTCTTTGCACGGTCTCATTCTCCGAATCCACCTTCAAAGCCCTCCTAATACTTCTCAACATTAACAAAGGCTTATCTTTCCTAGAGTAAATTTCATAAGCTAAAATGTGAGTCTCAATGTTATGCGCCGCCAGGGAGAGTAACGGTTCGAGAAACTTCATCGCCTGCTGAAGAGGCTCCGCAGTAGAGGCCAGCTTCTCTGGTACGAGCTCCTCGGCGTTATCTTGCGGATGGGCGTCACCGTCCTCGTTACTCGACTGTTTTGACTTTTGATGCAAACCCTTCTTTTCCGCTGCAGCCGCGGCCGCTTGTTGCTCCAGTTCCGCTCTCTTCTTCGCCTTCCTCTCTTTGTTCTTCAACTTTTTCAGCTCGGAGGGTGACAAATTCTCCTGATTATGCTGTTCATCCGATGATTGGTTCTTCAAAGGATTATCGTGGATGTAGATGTACACGTCAATAGCAACCTTTGCAGCCTTGAAGTAAAAAGGATGCGCGTGTAGAATGTCCTCCAGTCTGAGAAGCTTGATGTAAGATCTGAGAGTCATTTTTCGGAGGCAGTAGGAGTGGAAGTCGTATTGATCCTCTACTATTTCATGAAAGTGCTGAAACAAAACAATAATAAACCACCAAAGTCAGTAAAGCTGTTTAACATAAATTATTTGAAAAGAATGCTTTTCTGTGTTGTGTTTTTAGTCAGTAATAATTTCTCATTCAGCGGAAATTGAGTTCAGTAGGATCTATTGGAAAATGAGCATCATTCTAAAATCGTATTGTAATTTTCAATTAATTCTGGTTTAACGTACCCTATCTACTTCCAGGCACTTTTTCAGAGCTTCGCCCCACAGTCCCAAACGTTGGTACGTTCTAGCACATTCAGTCTGAAACCTATAATAATTAGAGACCCAAATAAATCAAATTATCAAATAATTCTCACTCCACAAAAATCACTTTTTTCTATTAAAGTAAAAAGTTAGTCCTAACCACATGCACTGCATCTCATTGAGGTTATCCATAGGACTCGTCCCCTCTCTTGTGAACTTGCCAAGGATTTCGGTTGCCTCGTTGATTTTATTAGCTCGGAGCATATATTTGGCACATTTTGAGTTCAGATAACGGTCTGCAGTGTCCATCTCCCGTGCGTCATTCATATGCTCGACAGCAGCAGCAATGTCGCCCGCATGCTTGTAAATTTTCGCTTTGCATGTTAGTAGCTCGATGAGAGTGGGGGTGTGCTCTATTGCTTTGTCTACGTACTGAAGGGCAGTCTTCGTGTCGCCAATGTGGTCATAGTGTTTCGCCAGGTAGTAGTAAGCCCACAAGAGAGCACTTGCCGGAGCTCGTTCTGGATCAGCCTCAGAGAACTTGGAAGTTTTTTCCAGTTGAGAAACAAACTGTTCGACTAGATTCTGAATTATGCTCACTTTGGAAGGATTCTTGTAAAGCGGCCGCAAGTCAGTGAACAGGGTGGGCGCACCTTTTTCCAAGGCAGCTATCACATACGGTCTCAACAACTCCGTGAATAGCTCATCCTCCGTAAAATCCAACGGAAGCCGCTTCGCCAAGGCAGCTCTTGGATATTGCGATTTGAGCTCATTAAACAGACGCTGTTTTTCCTCTGGCTCGTCCTCGATTCTCAACGACCTCATCAGCCCTTCGTAATATGCCTTATTTTCTTGATTAGTCTGTATCAGTTTCCGATATATCGTTTCCGCCGAGACATATTCTTCTAAGTGGATGTGGTACCGGGCAATTGTTTCATTGAAAGCTACACGGTCAATGATCTCCTTGTTGTGATCCAGTAGATGTTTCTTAGCTCCTAAGATATCACCTGCAGGAATACATTAAGTACAAAAGTGAAAGTCAAATTAGAATAGAATAACCTTTACATAATAATTATATGTGGAGTTCACAGTGGTAGTAAGGTTCAAATACATTTCAGGCAGTTCGGCACTCGCCTATACAAACATTCACGACTTCCACATCTAAACCATTGGCGGATATTTTAATGTGGACACAGTAAAAGTTCTTACCGCTTTCCTCCAGAATCATATTTTGATACAACAGTAGCTCGCTCCGCTCATACTCAAAGGTTGCGTCCTTTCGGCCTTGCTGTTGCTGCTGCTGATTGTCTTGATTCATAGTGTTTCGGAGCGCATCCATAATTTTAAACGCCATGTCGTAGTCTTTCATTAAATGGTACGCAATTGCAAATCCTATCCACGATGCTCTCTGACCCGGCTTCAGTTTGAAAAGTTGATGACGAGTGTCTCTGTAGCCAACCAAGTCTCTCGTGTGAATCTGAACAATAGAGAGTTCTCTAAGGATCTGAATATTTTGGGAGTCCCATTTGAGGGCATTTCGATAGCACTTGATAGCCTCATCGTATTTTCTTTCGGAACGCTGCAACAATCCGAACACGTGCCAACACGTATGTGACTTCAGGTCATTCCTCAATCCTCTTCGAACATATTCATAAGCTTCTTCCCGTCTTCCGAGCGCGTTCAGAATGAGACCTTTCATCGCCAGCGTTTCCGCATGATCAGCAAATAGTGGATTATTGAGAATCTGCTTGGCAAACTTTAACCCGTTCTTATACAGCTTGTGTTCATAGCACTTGAGAATTCTTTTGAAAAGTGCATTCTCTTTCGGTGGAAGTGACTTCACTTGAACAGGTTTTGGCGTCATTGTGGTACCTTTGACAATTATTGCTTTATTGCTAAAATTCTGTCTGGAACTGGAGCTACCTTGAGGAGACTCTAAAATGTAAAGCAATAAAATTAATTTTAAAACAATGAGCCAATTATAATTTAATCATCTCACTGTTTTTTAAAAACTTCGTAAGTTGACTCCCAACAATCCTCGCCTTCGATTCTGGTTGCTGTGTACTACTTTGCCGTTTTTTGATTTGTAGTTTGTACCTTAAGCGGCGTTGTTTCCTTTACTCTGTCTGATGAACAGAGGGGAACAGACGAAAATACAAAATGAAAAGTCTTGTCCTTATCACCGGAGGACTCAATGCTTTTCCCAAAAATATCCAGTGCGAAAATGCAAGAAAAACTACACTTCGCTACATACCTACGTGCTACACCTCGCCTCATCGAACTCAACAGAAATTCTACTGCAGCACTAGATAAGCAGAGGAAAACCATGCATCTTTTTTCAATTTTCTCTTTTCTTTGGTGGTGGTGTGACTGTGCAATACGAAAAAAGCATTTTCTTTCTGCTATATGGCAATGTGACTGGAGAAAAATGTTGAAACTAGCGGTAGGGGCAAGCTGAGATTTATTTCGCTTATACACACTACTCTTTGTTGCTGGTTAAATGTCTGAGTCGTTCATCATTCAAGATATGATCATAGCATAAAATCGTTTATTTCCACACTTTAATCTGTAATTATAGATAATTGTTTTATGATCGATCAATGTTTGAAGTGGTGTGTGAAAAATGGAACGAGCTTTCCTTATACAAGTGTGTCTCCCCATTCATCGACTTTAAAAACAAAAATTCGCGATTTTTATTTTTATTATAATATTCATTTGTGAATTAATGCTTCTTCATTGCTTTAATTGTAATGAAAATTAATATCAAATTAGTTTAATTTGCAATAAATTAATTCTTTCAGGAGCTGGTATTTTAGGCTTACACTTTATAATAACTCAATTATAATGTAGAAGTTTCGTTGCTACTTTGACCAGAAGGTCCAGAAGAACTATTAGTGTTATTCGAAGGTGGAGGTGACGCTGGTGGCTCCGTCGATCCGTTTTCATTAACAATCGCAAAATAAATAACGGATCCCAACAAGATGAGTAGGAGCAGTACAACAAGGACGATCGCGACAATTAGCAGGATCTTGTTTTCCATCTTGTCCTTTTTCTTCTTCTCAATCATGGACAATGTGTCTGGTTGATCCGGGAGCACGTAAAAGGTCGCCCTTAACGGGTTCGGTGCCTGGACATTCTGGTTCATGGGGTTGCTCGGGTATGATCCACGCTTCTCCTGCGAGTTCCTTTTGTCGTCTGTCCCTTTCTGTCCATCTTCCGTCTCCGGGGCGTTTCCTTTCTGCTCTTCCTTTTTATCCATCGCTCCTTTATTCTCTGCCGATTTATTAATTAATTTTAATAGTGTTTACTGCCCCGTATCTTTTTAAAGAAAAATAATACCCACAATTAATCTGCAGTCAGAAGTGAAAGTAAAAAAATGGAAAAATTTTGACAAAAGCGCACGCAAGATAAAATAATAATAATTAATTTGAAATGGCTC
>VYYJ01000232.1:0-79390 GCA_021029165.1 Cyphoderus albinus
GTGTGTTATTCCGGTCATTTTGATACCTATCTCGACCAGAAATTCGAAAAAAAAATTGAGACCCGACAGTCTCACCACTAAGTGTATGCAACTGTAAATATGCAATTTGCGCTTTACAAATGTTTGTTTTTCAGATTCCCTTGTGACCTTTCCAGTTTAAACATGTTGCGTTAAAATAAACTTAAGTGTAAAGTATGATCTGGTTGGTTTATTTAAATAATCAATTAAACAATTGTTTGGATAATCAATAATGAACAAAGTTTACCTGACCTTCATTTACACTTTAATTATATAAATTCAACATTCAACAGTATAAAAGCTTCTGAAAACTATGTAGTTTATGTTTTCTAATTAGATTTTTTTAAACTACCTCAGTTAGTCTATCAATATAAAAATATAAAAATATTTTTACTGAGTGTCTACGAAATGAGAACGTCTGTAGAGATATGTATACTAGTATAAGCTAAACATATCTTATTATAAATTATTCACATAACATCAATAAGATACATAAGGCCTTTCAGAATACCATAAATTTTCAAGTATTACTCAAGCTGAGGCCTCTTATTTTTACGCCTGGATCCTCCAGATCCTCCAGATGAAGCAGCTGGGCGTGGGCGGGGAGTCGTTGCAATTTCTCCATCTTCATCATAATCCAAAATTCCTTTGTACCAGTCTTTGCTGTTTTTTAAAATAGCCATTAAGTATAACATTATAGACCGCAATAAAACAACGATTTACGACTATCTGAGGGTCATAACATGATTATGAACTTACCACTCGGGAACATTCTTTGGTTTATCGCATTGTCCGGTTTTCTCATTGAAAACTGTACCAGTTGTGCAACCAGATTTTCGTGGGACTTTTCCATCAATGCACACATAGAAGTACTGACCTATATTCCATAAAGGAATAAAAAGTGAGAAAAATCATGGATTACAAAGAAAACTAATTTTATGATAATATATACTAATTTTCAAGGAAATCGTCCGTACAGTCTTTTGGATCCGCAAATCTGTAGGACAATAAAATAATTCATTTTAAAGTGTTTTCCTCGCAATCACACATTGCATTACATTAAAAAAAACTATTGCAGAAGTATGCTAACGCTAACCTAGGATGGTGGGCTTCGATCAGCTCCGTGGTTTTAGGACAGTCAAATTCAAACAATTCTGTGAAAAAGCGATAAAAAAGTTTCATGTTTCAGATTTCTTTGACAAAGTTTCACTTTGTTTCAAATATTTATGGTAGAATATTGTTATGCTTATGCAATATGAGCACCGTCACGCAAATGCCATTATGTTCATAATTTCAACTTCCTTGCCGCAGTCTTCATTATTCTATTCTATATACTACTTTACATAACATTTGACTTAATGCAACGTGTTTGTGACATTTATGCTAACTTTGCGAACAAAACATGAACACGAAAACGTAAAAAACGTAATCATATCATTACGTCAAAATAATGATGGCAAAAACTTTCTACCGAAACCATAATTTTTTACAAACCTCCTGCACTGCAAAATGACTTCTTGGCTTGATCCGGCCAAGTACATGTTCCGGTTCTCTCATTATACGCTAAGCCAGCTGGACATGTAATGGCATTAAAGGATCCATCCACACAGTAAAAGAATTTATCACAGATTTTTTGATCTTCATGAGCAAAGTAGCCATTCTTCCGAGGACAGTTTAAACTCGGTTGCGCAGTCTCTGCAGATTCATATTCAAGTTAGACCTTAGACGAATCGAAAAAATATCATTTCTAATTTTGGACCAATTTGGTTACATACGAAGTTTAGGACGAGACGAGCAATCAACCGCAAAGGGAAACTCGCACTTTTCGATGTTGGATCCTGCTTCAAGAAAGACGAGGCCGTCCGGACATAACTTTGCCTTGGCTACACCGTCCTGGCAAACCCAGTATTTGTCGCATTGATCTGCATCTGCAAAGTAGCCATCTGGTTCTGGACATTCGGGTGCGCCGGCAGACTGCTGCTGCCCTTGACCACCTCCATGAAGCTGCTGCTGTGGGGTCTGACCTGGTCGCTTCCTCCTTTGTGCCTCTGCAAAGTACCACACATTCAAATATTTTATACGGCTATTTTAGTGTTAATTGTGCAGACCGGAGCACAATATTTAAATGAGAGTATAATTTAAATTCAGAAATGAATATTAATACTCCGTGGTACTGGTACCATATTGCGCAGGGGTTTATTACCTGATTTAGAAAGGCACAAAAGGGCAATGACAACTAGCAAGGAGAACTTTATGGTGATCATGTTGGCGGTGGCGTGGCCTTTGAGGTACTGACTCGATTCATTCGCAACTACACTGTAGTTCCCTTTTCAGTTTGAGACTCTCTCACCAAACACATGATGATGATGACTTGAAAAAGTGGATGCCATCGTAGTGCGTTGTGGCACATTAGAATACTTGAATATAATCACGTATTGCATCTGCATACGCCTGAATATAGCACACATTCAGGTTTTCAAAGCCTTGCGGACATCACATTTAGAAATAAAATTTTAAGCCATGACAGGGCACTTTGTATCTTTAACATCATCTCCTAAGTTAACAAATCTGCAGAAAATTGTACTAACAAGCGAACAAAAATATGAAAGATAGTCCATGCACCATAATAATCATTCTATTTTTTATTATTATGAACAATGCTAAAATTGCATTAGTCCGCCTAAGCACAGCATGCCGAAGCGTTGTTAAAAATATAATATCCGCCATGTCAATCCAACCTAAGCTTCTTTGACTGCCTCATTATTAGCATTGTCTTCGTGAGGAGGAAACGCGTCCACAGTTTGTAATGTCTTCGTTTCAGCTTCAGGGTATCACGATCAGGTCGATGTCGCAGAACGAAGAGAACTAAGGAAGGATGTGTTGTCCAACTGATCTATTTCTCTTCCTCAGTAAAAATGCACCAAGTAAAATGAAGATAGAATTTGTACTCAGTTCATGCGAGTTTGTTAATGCTACAGACTGTGAATAAATTACACATGAATAGTAATAACAGCAGAATATCAGGTTTCGCAGCATAACACGTAGAAGAAATTTTTAATTTAAGGTGCAAACTACCTTCTTTTGTTAAAATAATTTATATTTGTATTTATGGATATAAGTAACGGATACTGAAAATTTCAGTATTATTGCTTATTCCTACACAATCACCTTCTTCAATAATGTTCATTTTACAAGTATACGGGCTAACGGGGGTGTAAAAAGTAACTTTTAAATATGTTCACATGGGACGGGAAGCAATAAAATGTCTTACTGTGACTGAGACTGATCAGTCAATTTACCGTGAAATAGGAGCAGTTATGACGTCATGAGTTGTTAGTTGCAAATGTACAGGTACTTCCCGGTTCGGTTACTTTGTAACACCTTTGAATGCTCACAGAATATGCGGCTGTGGTTGCTTTCGAATAGGTTTTACCTAACACAACAATTTGCTGTGCTTAATTCGTGAATCTAGTTTAAGCATTGCAATTTTGTAAATACTTTCAATACCAGTATTAAGACATGGCATTCATAACAAGATTAAGATTCTAAGAGATGAAATTGTCCTCAATTTACACGACACATTAATTGAAAATCTCGAGAAGAAACTGAAAGTTTAATTGGACAAAAACGGCGTAGAAGAGAACAAGTGCGAAAACTTGAAGTAAACACAATTTCCTTTTCAATTTCTATTCATTTCGTTAATATTGACATATCGACAGCAATAAAACGGAATCAAGATAAAACTGGTCATTCGATCATGACTAAGGAAAGGACAGAATTTATGTTTGTTATTTTGTTTGCGTCAGATCTGTTGTGTGGCTGAAACCAAACCCAACAACAATTTACTTTCTATTATAAAATGTCAAATGAAGCGAAAGGAAAGTGTAGACCACCTTCAAAGTTAGCCTTCGAAATGAACGAAGTCGTACGTCCCTCATTCAAGTTTTACAGTTTATACTTGTATCATCTACTTTGCCAAGACAAAAATAAAATTACAGAAGGTCAAGAGTGCATTGACAACAATTCACTCACGTCAATGTCACTCGTCTATCCTTGTATCTTGCAGTTGGGTAGTCGTAGTAAAACCTCTCGAAATATCAAATTATCCCTCAAAAAATTAAACGTAGAAAGATAATATTGCACTTTATAAATGAATGCTCTTTTAGATGATGCATAAAACTCTGTTATGGTTGTTATACACAAACCCACTACTTTCATTGTTAATTATGTAAAAAAAGAGGGCTAAATTAGTTTCCCTAAAATAGGCGAATTGTTTAGTCAAAAGACTGAATGAATGTTTGCTTTACGGTCAAAGGAAAGATTTGGAGCGGAGGAGAATGGATTTTTCTCATAAGATAAAACACATTCTAGATTTAGGCAAACAAGGCAGAGCTCAAGAATATTCAACTTCAACATTGATGATTGTGGTTAGGTGAAGTTTTAGCAGCGCAAGATTGCAACATTTATCAACCTTAACTCTGACCCTTATTAGTAAAACATGCAAAGGTGACGAGACAAAACTTGTAGTGATAATAATCAGAAACAAAAAATAATTTTAAAAATGGACGCATGCCTGTCATTGTCATCAACATTAACTGTCACCTTATCATGCAGAACAAAGAAATATTTAGCCTATTTGTTTTTTACAACATGAAGTTTTATTTCATACCCAAGTACATTATATCAACATCACCAACCGAGTTTGCATAACTGCATTTAATGAATCAATATTCTTAATGCATATTCTGTTTAAAAATTAGGATCCAAATGTCTGAATTGTTTCAATTTCTACTGTAAGCGTCTAACTAGTGTTTAGCCCAAAGAAGAAGATTTTTTTTATTTAAAAGAAACCATTCAAAACGTTTTGTAAAGCTGCAAAGTTTATTTGGTAAGGAAAATGAATAAAATCCAACGAAAACTAGAAATATCTTACAATCTCCTTTCACTAAAGTTGAATCTAAATCCTGCTGGCTACAGTGGCAACTTTTGGAGATGACATCGACCGAGTCATGCAAATGTTTTTTATTGCTTTGAATGCATCCACACTAACTAAATAGACAAAAAGGACGACTTCGACAAGTACAAACGGAGAAATGCAGAATTTACCTAAAATCATAGTATTCAAAAAATATGATTAGGTCGATGTACCTGCGCCAAAATATGTTCCATAAGGTTTAAACTAAACTGGAAAAATACCCGGATGTCCAACAGAAAGACTCAGTTTTCCTTGGACTAGACGAAGAGTAAGACGTATTTCCAAGTATCCTCAGACAAAACCAAAGTTTTACTTATTCAGAAGTTTGTTTTAATTTTTAACTAGTCAAAATGAAAAAAGTCATTTGCGGAGTTGGATTTCTATTTTACTCCTTGCTAATTTCTCAATTGGTTATTGGTAAGTATTACCTCTTGATTTCCGTACAAAAAATTTCTTCTGTTCAGATTAAACTCAGTTTTAAGTTTTGTAAATTTCTATTTACTAAGTGATATTCAATTATTTGATATTACAGGCACTTTGGGCGACCCGAAGGAAGATTGTCAGCCCCGAAATGTAAGCTACAAGATTGCCGATTCCAGACAGTGTGACAAATACCATGAATGTACCAAGGCTGGAAAAATGTTGGAGAGGCTTTGTGACGATGGATTCCAGTTCTCGGAAGAAATTCGTGGCTGTGATTACCCTCACAATGTGAACTGTTCAGGGAGGGAAGAATTGCGTAAGCAAAATAAACGTTACAAATAAATTAAAAAACTTACTCGCAAACGACCCAAATGTGAGAGAAATTAATGTCTGAAACCTTTTACATTTCGTTCTCATTTCAGAGGAATCAAAGTCTACCAACCCAACTTGTCCGCGCATGAACGGGTAATCATGGCCCTATATTTTCCAATCCCTTCAAAACCGCACACTTCGCTCCAGGCGAAGATGCACAGCTTTATAATTGAATTTTTAAATTTTCAGATTTTACGAGTTTCCACCGGAAGATTCCTGTCAGAAATTTTATCATTGTCTGGAAGGGAGGGCATATGAGAAGACTTGTGCCGAAGGAGTCATTTTTGATCCAACTGTCGGTACCTGCATTCACCCCGATCGTTCTCATCGCCCCAAGTGCGCTGCCAAGTCTGTTCTTAATTTCACATGCCCCAATTCTGGAAAAAAGTTTGTCCGTCTTCGTTTTGGCGATCATGATAGGCTTCCTCATAGTACCAACTGCAGGTAATTATTTTGTCGCTTAAAACTTTTATCAAACTATTTACCACTTACCACTACCTATTAACATTTGAAGAAAAAGGAACGAGCTTAAACTCATAAATCAATACTTTTGATGTAGGAAATTTTTCATTTGTCTCGCTGACGGCAAACCAAGAGTTGGAGGATGTCCATTGGGAAAGGTGTTCAACCCGAAGCTCGGTGTCTGCGATTCTCCAAAGCGAGTTCCACAATGGTAATTTATACAAACATCGATATGTAATAATCTTTTGTACATCAAGTATATGCTAATACGTATTTCACTTGTTTTTCTTTATGCTAATAAGTTTTTTTCTTTCCTTTTAAAACTATTGCAGCAAAGACTACTACGGCAAGAAGGTATGAATTCAGTAACAAAATTCAAATTTCAAATCCACATAAAAAACTGAGAAGCGCTTTTTACAAGAGGTTATTTATTTATTTTTGACCATCTTAGGACCTTGCAAAGCTAGCTAAGCTGGCCGAGCTCGGAGAAGAAGCATCACTTGAGGATGGCGAAGGGGAGTTGGACTTACTCGATGATAATAGCGAGGAAAAGACAAGCGTCGGGAAGAGCAAGACCAGTTAATTTATGATCCTTGAAATGAATTTTACTTCCGCTTTCGGTACAAAGACGAGGATGTCATTATTTTACAACGTTTGTCTTTTTTACTTTACTACTACGTTTATGTGTCAGTGTGCTCGAATGTGATTTTAAAATTTCAATGATGAAATATTCATTTTAGTCCATATAATTTTTAAATTTAAACTGAACATTACTTTTTAACATGATAATAACTTAATAAGAAGTCTAAAAAAAAGACACTGAAGATTACCGTTTTTTGAGAACGCCTCACTACTTGCTGATGATATTTCATTTATTTGGCACCACCCACAGTCCACAATTTACCTATCGTAATTTGCTTGCGTATAATACATTTATTCATCTAATTTCATACCAACTTTAGCATGTCGAAACTCGAACGGTTGGCTATGAATGGAATTTTAAAAAATCATCTTACATTTTATTCATAATTTATATTCACACCAAACAATTGATTCAAATGGTAGAATGAATTTAGGTTGTTTAGCCTAAATGGCCGTTTTCTCATTTTACAGTTATGATTAACTCGCGGCATCCTTTTAAGGCGAATTAATCGTTCTGGTAAAGTCTCATTTTGTATCATACTGGCTGAAGTTACAACACTATAAAATCGAGAATAACTTAAGGACGCCGAGGGTATATGGAAATGCAACGAAAAGGCGAAAAGACATATGCGGACTATTTGAATCATCTGTACTTCTGCATCTGCTAAAATCGACATTATCTACGGTTCACACAAGCGCGTCTGATAATAATTGAGGAAGTGAATTTATTGTTTTTTGTTTTACTTCTTGTGCGTTTCTGACGATGTTCCTCTTCACGGGAGACGCTTTTTAATGCAGGAAAAATAGGACATTAAATCCCAGGGTAAATGTACGTAAAGATGAGAGGTGAAAAAGCTAGACCTAAAATATTTAAGAAATAAAGAGGATTGAAAACGCATAAGATGTCACATGCCCTTATGAATAGTATTCTTATTTTCAAGTCTTCCATTACCCCATTCACACAATTGATGTGGTTGGACCAAAATGACGACATTTATTGAACTAAAACGGCCATTATGATAAGACAATTCAATGTTGATATACATAAAACGTCCCACATCTGCTGTGAAATTGAATGGTATTATTCTAGACTATAATCAATATAAAATGCTATAATCAAAGCCAGAATTGAATACAAACTCAAACTGAACTAATGGAGAGGTTTCAGGTGACATATTATAGTTTCTATTTATTTTTGCGGTGCGTATCTCTGTGTTTAAAAATACACTATACTTTTAAATCCTCATGAGTGCTATTGGCTAAAATGTTGCTTTCTTAAACGCTATCTGAATGTCCTTACAAGATAAATCGTGTCATCAAGCTCACCAGAATAACTTGTTTTTATTTCTAAAAATGCTGCCATCTTGATGTTTTAACCCAAGAACATTTATTATAAAGTGTTTTAAATTTTTAAAAAAATCTTTACAGCAGAACTTACTTAAAAGTATGAATTTATATGAAGGGAAATATACGCTATAACCACACGAAGTCAAATTTATCAGGACACCAGAGCAAGTGTAAAGTGTTGTAAAATCGGTGTTCTCTGAGAAAAATGTCTCCTCTTAACATAATTTATGACTTTTGTACGAAATGACTCGTTTATCGATAGTTTATAAAAAGTTTTGCCATGCTACGATTAGATTTTGTTCTGACTTGTAGTTTTGAATTATTGGATTTGCATGATTCAATTTTCTCTCCGAAAACTTAAATGACGGAAGCAACCCCATTAACCAATCGGTTTGGTTGGTGATAGCGTTGCAACTGCAACCAAATCATTAGCACAATCTTTGATTTCATCGGATGCTGCTGTTATCGGTTGTGGCATGGTTTTTCTGCTACGTGAGCCAGAGACAACTCTCAGCACTATTCGAGAGAACTCCCAAGAAAAACAAAACAGTAAAATCTTTCCAATATCAGCAAACGCCGTTTTTTGTTGAAGTCAAAGCCTGGGACAGATTCTATAAAAAATCGTGTAAAAGTCGAGGACCATATCCTCCCTCGCGTGCATCACATTAATTTTGCATGTTTTTAAAATACAATGCGTGTGTGGCTTATGAAACAAGTGAGACACCTCTCACTTTTCTTCGGGAATGTCGAAGAAGCTCAACTTTTTTTTTTACGTTTTCAACAACCCGCTTTTGCTACGAAAACAGCTATTTTTAACCGTCATTTGTTTGGAAAAGGGAAAGGAAAAGTAAAGAAAAATATCAAACAGCTTTGGACCGGCTTGCGCTCACTTTTCTGCAGCAGATTGCTTGCAAATGTTTCAATCTGAATATTCACAGGTCTGTTCGACGTTTCATGCATGGTCGGGTGGAAATTCAAGTAAACATCTCAAATCTCGAATTCCTTCCAAAAAACCACACACACAAGAACGTGCAACAATTTCCGCTTTCATGTCCAACATAAGCACAAGAGAAACCTGTGTGAACCCGACACATGAGAATGGTTAAAGAGTAAAGGGTTATTTGTTATGTTACACGAAACATGTCAAAATTTGTTCGGAAGCCTGTGTGAAGAAATGTATCGAATATAAGAGCATCAGTGCTGTGAAAAGAAAGCAGCGGGTCGTAATCTTACTCTTTGCAAAAAGAAGCAATTTATTTCCAATTTCAACAACTGTAAATACAATTTTATTTTCGAACGCAAAGTTGGGGTAGATATTCACTTTGTCACGCTAGAGAGAAAACGTAGACTTGTGTTCGGTTACTCTTGATTTGTCACCAGTTCATTTTCACTGGCAATTCTGGGGTTACAGAGTGTTAAACAGACTCGTGTCTCAAGAGTAGGTTAATAAGACGCATTCCTTCGTTGAAGCTACTATTTCTTTGTCATTTTTTGATTCGCATGAATTATTACTTCATTATCCTTATCTTCCAGGCTGTGCGTTTCCTGAAGTTCATGTGCAACCCGTACGTTTTTAGTGTGCAGTGAATGTCACTTTTAGAATAATTGATCACTACTACTTTAGTGTTCGTACAAATCTAGACAACATTCCAAATTCCTATAGATAAGATGATGCGGAAAATATGAAGAATTTTAACATGATGAATGAGAACATGAATAAATTACGTTGCGTTAGTGCTTCAGGAAGTGATGAAGTGAACACCTCCCGCATAACGATTTGCCCCGTATGCCAACAAGTAGCAGGCAAAAAGTGTTCCGGTTGCCACAAGGTTTCCTATTGTTCATCGGATCATCAAAAGAAACATTGGAGGATTCACAAGAATGAGTGCAGGATTTTCACTGTTAAACAAAACGACATTTATGGGAGATTTCTTGTAGCTGCCCGTGATATCCCTCAAGGGACCATCATATTTACAGAAGAACCGTTGACGTTTGGGCCGAAGCGGAGCACTTTTCCAGTTTGTCTGGGATGTCATACTTTGGTGGATGGAAAATATCGATGTTCCAAATGCACATATCCCATGTGCTCGGAGACTTGCGAGCAGGTACTTTTGTAGGGTCTGCACCAAATGTTTTTATGATGAAAATGTTTCATTGAAACTAAATGATTTTGATCCAGGCTTCTATTCATGCTGAAAATGAATGCACCGTCTTCCAAAGGGCCGCACATCCCGTGGGTTCGAAGATTTCTAATTTCGACGCGGTTTGTCCTGCCTACGAAAGCATAACTCCCATTCGGTGTCTTATGCTAAGGGACCGTGACCCTTCTA
Source organism: Cyphoderus albinus (assembly GCA_021029165.1). Classification (NCBI taxonomy): domain Eukaryota; kingdom Metazoa; phylum Arthropoda; class Collembola; order Entomobryomorpha; family Paronellidae; genus Cyphoderus; species Cyphoderus albinus. The sequence continues at coordinate 10,570 of VYYJ01000232.1, forward strand.
AATGGGAAAGGCTTATTACAATGGAACATCATAACGAACTAAGGAAATTTATACCAGGACTTTGGAACCGGAACCATGTCAATGTTGTCAAATTGCTTCTGGAGTGGTGCAAATTGAAGGATGAGTTTGACGAGGATACCATTCATTCTGTTATGGGCTACATTGATGTAAACTGTTTTGAAATCAAATACCAGGGTGTTGTGTAAGTGCTTTATTGAAACTTGCTTTGATATTTGATATTGAGAGAATATGTGCGCTTAGAGAGGGCTAACTTCATCTGGTTGGTGGTTAAAGATCCATTGGCTTTTGATGAAATTCAATGTTTATTTATTTGCTTTGTGTTGAAAATCGGGCTGGGGAAAATGTTTCTTTACATAACTCTGAATGACCCCTAGAATTTGTGGCGTCTATCAACTTGCTGGACTTATGTCTCATTCGTGCGTGCCAAATAGCCATAGCGCAATCAACAGTCAACATAAAATGATAGTAAGGTGAGGTCATGGCTGAACCCAAATATTGGTTTGATATTATTCCACGCAATTTACAGCATATTAATTTTTTGGTTTCATGGTTCATGCCATAGATCTTCAACTCCAATTAAAAAGGGGGAAATGATAACAAATTCATACACTAATAATCTGAACGGGACACGTGAGCGTCGGTTGTTTCTAAAAGAGACAAAGTACTTTGACTGCCTCTGCACGCGTTGCAGCAGCGCCAGTGAATTTTCTACCTACCTTTCAGCCATCAAATGTACGGATTGTCCGACAGGTTACCTCTTACCTAAAGATCCAATCAATGACACTTTGACAGACTGGTCGTGCACCAATACGTCGGAAGATAAGGACGTCAATAATATTGAAGGAGTTTCGCATGCTCCCAATAAATTCTCAAATGGAAACGGATCTTATCATTGCACGAAAACCTTGAAAGAGGAACAAGTTCAAGCGATTTTGAAGAAGGTGAGAAAGGACATTGATGAAGTGAGTCGGAGTACATCAGGTTCTCCCGTGTCGAGGTTAGAAAGGCTTCTGAAGAAGTACAGCGGGAAGATTCTTCATCCGAATCACTTCCTACTCCTTGACGTCATCAAAAGTCTTAATTACTCGTACGCCAGTTTGCATGAATCAAGCAGCGCCGACAATGAAGCATACAACGGGAAAGAGGACTCAGGTTTGGATCATTTAACAAGAGCCAAATCGTTGTGCCAGCAATTGTTAAGTATTCTTGACATGATAGACCCGGGACTTACAAGGCTGAGGGGTGAGAATCTACGATCTACTTTCTTTTGACTGATTCCATCTATTAAACTAACCTCTCAAATGAACTCATTGTCTTTTTCTAGGTGTAACACTGTTCCAGATGTCCTTAGCAGAATTTAAAATTTCGAGAATAAAATTGAAGAGGAGAGATATTTCAGAAAAAGAATATAAGGATACTTTAGAAAATATCTTGGCGTATTTGAAGACATCTCGAGATATCATCGAGTTGGATAAATTTGTTTCACCAAGTGCCGCTTTATATAACCGGATATTGGAGCATACGGCAATGGTACAGAAAGCTTCTAATTCTTAAAGTCAGGAACTTGTTTTGATGTTACACATCGTTATTTAGAATTTGTACTGCTCTTTTTTAGCTTTATGTGCAAAGAAATAAAACTGACCTATTTGGAGCTGCTTTACATATGTACCATTTTTATCACTTCGACATCATAATTTCGATGCATTGCCAAAAATAATCAATTGTCATTTTACATATAATTTTTTGACAGTTTTTATTGTTTTTCTTAAAAAAAGGAAACGTTTAACTTAGAATAATATAAAGAACTTATTAGTTATTTACTGAGGGGCTTGACGAGCGGGGGTGTTTTCGTCGTAATTCTCATCATAATAGTAATAATCATCTGAATTAGCAGCCTTATCGCCAGTGGCTGGCTTTGAAGCAGAGGTGGTGGTAGTGGTTGGTCTGAAAAAAGGAAAATGACACAATTAAATAATTTGTAGCCGTAACTCCTTTACCATTCATCAGTTAATTGGGGCAATAAAAGACTACCTTGGGGTGGTGACAGGGGCAGGTCTTGCTTGTTGAACAGGTCTAGATTGGATTTGTTGCTGTTGTGGAGCGGGTTGGTTTTGCTGTTGAGCAGATGGCCTGACACGGTCTCTTGACGAAAGTTGTTGCACACGATTGTGGTTCACTTGGGATGGAGCAGACTGCACTTCAGGCTTTGGGGTTTGTGGGATTTTCTTGCGAAGAGTGGGTTTGTTGGTGACCTTGTTTTTGTTGTTGTAGCTTCCATCAAGTCCCGCAAGAAGCTCGCTCTTCTTAATGTGCTTCAACTCATCACCATAATAGTTTTCGCAACCCTCAACACCCTCTGGATCTTCGCACTGACCGCTGTAGTCATCAGCTCCGATTTTGTAGACAGTTCCAATTGGACAACCGTACTCACGTGGGTTTCCGTCTAAGCAGACGTAGTATTTCCTGCAGTCTTCTGGGTGAGCGTGACGGGAGAAGGTTCCTGGGTTCGGATTGTCCTTGGGGTCTGGGCACTTGAATCCACCTGCATTTTCTGTCATACAGAACATATTGTACATAACACATATTGCAGTTGGAATTGTTTTGATATTATTGCCCTTGCAACTTACCGGTAACCTTGCAGTCTGGCACTTGGTCGGCCCACATGCACACACGAGCGTTGGCATCGTAAGCGAGACCTGGAGCGCAGGTATATCTGGAAGCCTCACCGTTCCAGCAGCTCCAGAACGTGTCGCAACGGGTCTCATCTGGGAAGATACCATAAACACGTGGGCAGTTGGGAGTGGAAACGGCAGGTTCCAACTCGTGTCTTTCACCACAGTCAACGTTGTGAAGGTAGTCACAGTTCTCAGTCAAGAATTTTTGATCGTTGGATTCGAAAGCTAATCCATTGCCACAAGTTTTCAGCTCCGCTTGGTTGTTCTCACATTTCCAGTATTTGTCACAAGATCGAGAATGTGGGTAAAACCCATATTCATGTGGACACTTAAATGCCTCCTGGCCAAATACTGTTAAACAAAAAATTATAAAAATTGCATCGTTATTAGGGAATTGTAATATGTTTTTTTGTAATAATTTTATAGTTCCACCTCTAATTAAAAAATTTGACCCTTCCCATCTAAAGTGACTGATTTGCTTTTGCTATCATTCTCATCATTTGTTACGCATGATACTTTCGCAATTTATGTAAACGAGGAAAGATTGCACAACTGTGACAAGAAGAGGTAAAATGCGAAAGGTTCAAAACTGCCAAAATATGCAAGCTATGATCCTTTTATTGTCACATTTTGTGTAAAGCATATTACATATTATTGCATTATTAAAATTGTGTGCATAAAACGTAATCTGTTTGTGCAGAAATGTCTAATACGCAAATATGATAATTGTGTAGAACATAAAGAATGAGTTGTCTCTGTGGTTGTTGCTGCAAATTACAATGATGATGGTGCAGTCTATCCATATTATTAATAAATAAAATGTGTTTCCGCATCAGGTTCTTTCATTTAGTTTTATATTATCAAGTTACTCTGAACTGATAAAACGTTATTTTATCGTATTGCTTTTACTCAGCCATGAATGTGGTACTTGTCGTCGACCCTTCGGGAGATCCTCCGTCACACCACAAATTCAGTACACATGTATTGTCTTTAAATTCGATAAAGGTATTCATTGTAAGTTGTTTTCTTAAACCATTCCTCTCGTACGCATATTTGCACATACTTGTTTATGTGTCTTCCATGACTCACGCAGGAGCAGCCAGCAATTAATTGAGTCAGAAAAAGATCGTGATCATATTGCATTATCGTCGTCGCGAAACCTTTTATGGCTTTTGTTTAATGAATGAGTTTGCATCAAGCCGGCACGATGCCTGCATTGGTAATTTTATTTGTTTTTGGTTTATTAGTCGTCTGCTGTTCCTCATTTTGTAAGGTGCACTGCACTCTCTCTATCACTGTTATCATTGTACAAGAACTTGAAGGGTGGTCTTACCCTCTTTCTACTGTCATCATCATAAAGGATCATTAACGACTGCCAAAGAAATTACGTTGTCACCTACACGTTACCAAAATTCAATGTGGTATCTTTTAAAAGTTGTCCCAGTTGCACAGGCCTGCTGTAAAGCAAGCAGAATCTATTCTTTTCGCATGACTGATCAAAACTATGATCACCATATTAAATTCATATCACGCAAATCACAAATTGTATTACGATATTCTTGCAGGAAGGCACTTGAGCAAGTTTAGATATGTCGCACAAGAGAGGGATTTGTTAAATAAGACTAGCTATGCAAAACAGGACCCATTTTTTATTGAAAGAGACAGGGCCACAACCCAAAACTTTTGGCAGCGAACCCAAACAATCGAAAAAGAAAGAAAAAGGAATGTGATTGTAAGGCGCAATGGAGGACCAATTCCTTTACCAGAACGGATAAAGGTGTATGAAGGGATACACCTATAATTTTCAAATGAATGAAAGACAAAAATTACGCAACATTCATGCTCGTCAAATATTGTATTACTGGTAGGTAAAATAGTTATTGGCTTCAGTGTAGTCAAAATTTATCGAATCTGTAAACTGATTCAGTTACAATTTCGATCCGCGGAGGTATCTAAAATGTCTGTCTACACGTAAAAGGCTGTAAACTGTAAAGTAATTTTTGTCACAAATCTACATTGCATTATTGCATATTACAGAAGTAAGTACAAACAGTAAAAATTTATTTCTGTCGATCGTTGAAAGTAACTTTCCGCACATTCGTTTCACCTTAGTCAACCTATTTTTTCCTTTGCCTTTTAAGACAATTCATTAAGAAAAAGAATTCGTTGCGCTTATTAGCACTTGCATAACCGGTAAATTGCTTTGATGCACAACGGAACCAGAGACATCGGAACAATTGCGACATTAAAAGTAGGCTGATCCACCCATTGCCTTATTTATCAGTGTCCCATAGTGAGTGTAAATTGAAACTGAAATATCAAAGCAATTCTTTAGCTCCCAGGAAAATGAACTACTGAAAGGGAAGTAGAACAAGATTACATCAAACATCTAGCCATTAACACAACAAAGTGAATCTCTTAATATTTGATGTTTGATTTCTTCGTTAGATTCATGTTGCAATATTTATGCTTACAATCAGACGTAGTACTATAAATGGAAAAGGCACCCTTTTCCTCCCTTTGGCTTTTCAGGTAGTCGAGAATTACAGAAGGTAGGTGCTAACAAATTAATATCGATATTAATTAAGTTGAAACAGAATAGTTGACGAAACGGAAGCTGAATTACAATTGTAATTATTTCAGAGATATGCACATCAGGAAAAGACTGTGAATCATGTTTTGCCCCGTACAGCCCTCTTCTAGTAATTCTATTCCCATCAATCAGCAACAATGACATCAGCACACATCTTGTAATAATAAAGTACCCCACCACGTGCATCCTTATTTGCTCTTACCCTTCCTTTCATTCAAAGAGCTTAGGGCTTTAGGGTAATAATTAGTGTTTACGGCAGAGTTAATCTGAATAAAATAGCTATTTGGGGTTGCCGATGATATCTATCATTATCATTTGTGACATGTAATACTTTAATAGGATTCAAATTCCCAGTGATATAATAAGTATCTTAAGTCAATAGTCAGCACATCATCACTTCGCGTTGCAATGAGAAATCATCGTGGTTTAATCATAATAACAGACATTAATTTACATTTGATACATGATAAGAAACTACACAAGTGCATTTTTACAGCGGCAGCGCCCAATAATTGCATTCATTAATATGCAAACAAAATGGTACGTTGTTGTCACAAATGTAAGCAGACAGATTTTATATGCGCATCTTTGAGTGCGGATGAAATTAGTAATTTTCTTTGCTGTGAATCGCTATTCATAATCTGTAAACTCTTATGCTGTAACGATGACTAGCTGCAATCATATCTTGCGATCATATCTTCCTTTTTGCTGCACCATAGGATCAAGTTTTGAATGAATTGCCACTTCGTTGACTAATTCCACCAGCAGCAGAGTGCACTGCTCGAGATAAATTAGAGGAACACGGAAGAGCATTAAAGCAAAACATTTTTTGTGTTTAACGAATCAGAACATCATTCTCGACGTTGACGATGACAAAGGGCGAGGCTGTTGCTTCCCCTCATCATATAAATGACAAACAACAGACGCTCTCCACAACAATGTTATTTATGCTTTAGTAGTATATTTGTACATCACTTTTCAGATCAGATAGTTGCCTTTGGAATTTGAGTACGTAGATTGCAGTTGAATGGGCGACAAGATTTGCACTACTTTGGACGTCTTTTTAAAATAGAATGTAGTAAAAGTAATCGCTTCATGGCATGTCATATCGGATGGACGACGACAGTGATCAGATCAGATCATATCTGCACTTTATTTGTAGCAATGGTATTTATCTAAAGATTACATTCATTTCCCCGCTGTTATTTCTGTTTAGGAAGTATGCTAAAACGTAATAATGTTAGATTATAATTTACAGATGAGTTTTTCGCCACTGGGGACCAGTGAAAGTGAAGTACGATTTATGCGGATTTTGAGCACGACGATTCTCTGCCTATTAGATTAGAGAGGACTTGATTGCAAAAAACGTAAATTACTTAACTTTAGTTTGTCTAACAGAAGTAAAGCAAAAGAGTTTCAAATTTTTCTTCGACAGCAGAACTCCCACTATAATACAATACGGCTATAACACATATCTGTATTGTACATGTACATGGGTAAATATCATGATGACACTCATTAAAGGTATCTTTTTCAGTTCGTGACACGAAAATTTTGTACTTTAATATCATTTTAGTCATCCATGTTTTTTCCATATCATTAATGAGCTGTTATGACTCAAACGTCATAAAAAGTGTTTTGGTATTCCCTTGAAAAAAGAGGCAACAAGAAGATGCACTGGCTATCAACTTTAATTGACATGTTCTTGTATATGCAAATACGGTTGGTTAACGTTAAAACGAATTCTTCGTTCACTATTTCAAATTTACGTAATACATTTGCATAATAAAAGAGACAAGAGAAATGAATTACAGCCTTTTTGCAATTGCAAAAAATTGCAGAAAACTGCATTGCGTGCGGAGCTGCCACCAGACCAGACATTAACAAATTCTCATTCATGAAGCTACGGCCAGCATTTTAATTTGCAGGGTTCAAGATGGGACGTGTCTATATAAAATATTGTAAACTAGCTGAGGGAAAAGACAATGTCGACATACAGCACACACGTTGAAAATGAGAGGCTATTTTAAGCTGAGACTCTAAATACGTTTGTATTTAAAATGAGAATCGAGTCAATATTTTCTTTCCTCATCGCTAAATATATACCTGGGACTGCGACAGGACAATTTAGTTACTCAATCACACTTTCTTACATAACACATGTCCTACCGTAATTTAATTTTCTGACAGGCTTTTAATTTTCTGCTAGTATGCACTATTGAAACGTGTCTATACGTAACAATGCAACTGGTTATCTTGTGAAGTAAACCAAGAAAACCCCTCACCTCTCAGGAAAATCTGTTCTTCTTCCCACTGAAAATCAATAATGCGTTACAACGAAAATGCAATCAATAGGGTAGAACCTGTTAAATAACAAATAATGGTACGCAGTTCTCAATACTCAGCTTCTTGAAAATATGAGATACAAACAACTTAAAACTTTTAACTGCTACTTATTTTAAGCAGTAATCATTTCTGCAATTCTTTGCAGGTAAAATATTTCTGTCAATGCAGACCGCTTTTGTCATTACTACTTTTGTATCCCTTGTGGTTAACCAATAAATTATTTTTGCTCGTGTAGGAAAATTGCTGAGGCGTCTTGTTAAACTTTTTCAATATCTTCATTCATTTCTAACGCGAAATAATGAAATCTGAATCATTTCCTAATCCACTTTGCGTTTTGTCTTCGAATTGCCTCTGAACAATATAAATACCTGGCAAAATGAATTAAGTGTGACTTGGTCAGGTTGGGTTTTCTTTATCTGAATGTTTATAGAATGCTCTAACATGTCGATGATGAATCACCACATTCAAATCAAGTCCAACATTAATCCAATATTCTGTAACTTTAGCCACTTCCACATTCCCTGCGGTTAATTGCCGCATTACATGACAAAAAACTAACCTAAATAAAGTTGTGCGAGCGCAACTCTTCGAATGAAACAGGCCACAGGTAGGGAAAGACACCAGTCGTTCATTTCAAAAAAATCGCCTATACTACCATTCGAAGTTATTCGATGCAACAACAACTATTCGATAGGAGTAGAGTAGCCGATAGGAAAGTGATGACTTCGAGCGCGAAACTGCACACACCCCTATTATACATAGTAATTAACGTTTGCGGATAGATTCAGGTAAATATGCTTACACTTTTTGCTATATTAAACAATGCCTCTTGCTAATTCGCTCTATATTAAACAATAGAAATTGATGAAGCACCGCAAATAGAGGTACGTATATATCAAAATACAACGAGGAAATTTGCATTTTCCACATCCATTTTCGACTTAAACGGTAATATTCACTTGGTTATCCATTAAATATAACGCACAGCGCACCCAAAGTTCTTTCAAACTATCGGTTATTATCTGGTATATCATTATTTTTGAGACTTGGTCCTCATCATCTCTTCATTAGTTTCGCTACGGTCGATACCTTATCAAACTTACAATCTGAAGTGGTTATTTTTGTTTAGTTTGTACATGTGTGAGCATGCGAAGAAGTAAACAAAAAGAGAAGCTCAAGTGAAAGTAAACTTAACAAAGGATTAAACTGTATGGTATTATACGGTTCTATTTCTTCTTTCTTGTATGCCTACAGAATCATTAGCCATTGATACTCAACCGGTAGGTTGCCTATGAATTCAAGAACCACCAGCAAGATTACATTCACTTTTAAGGTTCAAGTGAAAGAACGCCTCGAGGGACTTAGGATGAGTTGCGGTGGCCAAATCTATTTTTAGAAGTGTACAACAACAACAACAACAACTCATACCACTAATAATAATTCCAATGAAATGTGCTGGTTTTAAACCCTAAAGATGATCCTACAATGAAATGTATGGAATTTGATATTTCGTAGACTCCTTTATAGGTGAAATTAGAGCGACGCTACTGGTTACATAACACCACTCTTGTGCCCACACCCTTTGCCGTGGTGGGCTTTATACAGACCGAGGACAGTTATAATAAATTGATAAATATGAGCAGTTGCGGAAAAACATGATAATATATATGGCTTTAGTCCATAGTCTAGCTCCGGTTTCCAGAGTGCATTTTTGTGCTCAAAAGTTCAATGCCATTCGGCATGCCACCGGTCGGGCACTAATCCAATGATAATAATAACTTTTGTCTGAGTCGTAAACAGGTCGTACATGTTTAATACTTACAGTCGAAGTGTCCTTGAAGTTTAAGTAACCATATTGTCAGGAATAAGAGAGATTTAATTTTAGGTTAACGTTTGCTGATTCTTTGTCAATAATTTGAGTGAGTCGTTCTTTCTGAGGGTCGTGTTTGCTTTGTAAATGTCATTGACGAAGGATCAGTTGAGTACAAGGATCTTCCTTACCTAACCCTTCTACATGTAACAAACCTCGTTTAAAGATTGCAACGCATAACTGCATTTCGAAATAGCTTTAATTGCACTTTGGTTGTTTCTTGAAGAAACTAGTTCAAATTAAAAGCCACACTTACGTCGTTAGCACACTTTTCGGAATAATGCTAATGCGTAACAAGGCAAACGTTTATAATGTTTGAGAAAAACTCAAACGTTACAAAATGCGTAAACTGTTTTTATGCGGCAATCAGTAGTCGCCACGTACATCCGGAGCAGTTGAATTGCGTACGAGTTGAAAACAATGAACAAAAGAAGTCGTGTTTGAAAGAAGTATGGAGAGTTCACATAAAAGGAGAACGAAAAGGCAAAAATTTTACCCTTGAGAGTCAGGGAGATAGAATACTTAAAATGCTATAATACTGTATCTCCGTGCTTTGAGAATATCCCATTCCCATGAAATTCGTTGACTTGTTTTAATAAACAAAGCAGATTTTGTGTACGCATAATAAATTGTATGCAATTAAAGTTAAGAAACCTCAAGAACACCAAGAAACGCTTAGCTTCAATCAACATTTCATTTCAAATCAAAAGGCTGATACCAAAAGCACGAAAGATTTGCCTGTATGAAATCCCATTCATTCGAACTTGAATTAATAACGTAATCCTTAAATTAAATCAAGCAGCAAGCGTTTTACTACTTACCTTTTACTTTACTATGAAAATGACACAAAATCTTTTGACGTTTTTATACCAGTCCAAGCATAGAGATGCAGAAAATGCTGGGGACGAAACCGGCTAGTTTGCGAATATTGAAAAAGATGCACTAAATCCTTTTCAATCATAAGCCAAATTTATGTGATCACTCAAGTCAGCTAATAACAGACGAGAATACTCAAATTCAAAACAATAGAGAAGTAAAGCGTGCATAAAAATAACGCATTCATTCTTCTTATCTGAGCTGATACGATTCTTTAGTAATCGACAATCGACCCAGTTTCCTTCTTGAACATTTACACATCATACATTTTTCCTGTCATCATCAACACCAACAGGAATAAGCCACAATCAAGTTTGAATTGTTCAAATTACTCCTGACTAGGTATTAAAGGTATAAATAATATTAAGCAAATGAAGAACTGGCTCACACATCAAGGTTGTAATTGGCTATCAAATAGACATCTCTGCCTGGTTTGTATGTAGACCGAAAAATGAAAGGAGAGGCGTAGACTACAAAGTAGTTGAACTTGCTGAAGAAAGTAAAAAGATGCTTATTGATTTTCCGAGTTCGTTTTTCTTAGTTGCATTTATAAACTTAAAATTATTCGTAAATGAGAAGTACTACTGGGGGTTAAAAGTGGAAGTGTAATTTTATAAACTTTTAAATACAGCTACAACCTAATCGCTATTTAAACGAAGTGAAAAACTTTTTCTTTTGGGTAAAAAATTACATGAATTGAAACAACTGAAAGTGTAAACAATGTATTGGAATTTGTTATCGTTAGAGCGCTGTATCCTGCTGCAGTCTTAAAATTTTAAAACCGCACGACCATCTTTAAACGTACCAGATTGTATCACAAATCTCAATCTCGTAAACCCTCGATTTTTTCGCTCAAAATTCTCTGAATGAATCAATGATACTAAATAACTTTGGCTTTTGCACACACGATTTGTACCAGATAGGCAACCGTTCATTGAGTCACTTTAGAAAAATGAAACAAGATATCCATAAGCAATCGGATCAGTCGAAGTTGAACCAGTGAAAAAAAATTACAAGCTCTACTTTGCACAGACACAAAAAACCTTAAGAATGGGGTTTGTATTCATGTCCTAAGCACTTTACATTGAAGTTTAAGCGTTTTAATTTGTTCAAGATAAGAAGAACCACGCCAAACGTAGGAGTTTTCGCTCATTTATTGATAAAGATTTAAGAAAATTGAGGAAAATCAATTTTGTGCTCATTGTCTGTTGAATTATTTTTAGGAAAAAATGTTGCTCTTGATGCTAAACTATTGCTTGCCGCATCTAATAAAAAGTTTCACCAAACAGGTACCCTTAACATCGGTGAAGGATATGCTGTATGAATACATTGTTCGCATTGTATTAAAAATAAAGTTTCCTTTGACAAACCTTGTGATTATTGATTTTGGACATAAAATGTATCGTGTTTAAAGAAAAATACAATAGTAAATGGAAGAAAAATATACCGACAATAGAGACTAAAAAATCAAGGAATTGCATGGTACACCATTGTCCAAGTGACATTAAACTCATTTCAAAATCTTCTCTAGAAGAGAAAATATTTTCTTTCTTAATAGACAAACCATGTAACATTCTATACAAACAAAACAAAGGAACAAGGCTTTTGGTGGCATTCAACTTGCGGTGTTTATGAAAGTGAAGGTGATAACGACTTGATCTTATTTGTTGAAAATGCAAACTAAAGTATAAACTCAATCAATGAACCCGGCTTTTTTGCATGTCCAGACTGAAAGTAAATATTGTTTATGCAAATGGTATCGTAAACAATTATGTTTGTTATTGTTAGTAACTTTGTTACAAGCTAAACAATGCGTCAAACAAGATGACTTTCGTTTCAATATCGCCTTAAGATGGTAATCTAAAACTTAATAATTACCTATGGTAGTGGGCAGGTTAAATTATTTGCAGTCGTGCTTGAGAATGAAAGGAAATTTGCACGATGTTTCTAAAAATGGTTAAATGCTTGGTGTTACTAAAATGATGATGACGACAATAAAAGTGTTCACGTTTTACGGTTTAACGATACTGTTATGCCCTGCTGCACCGCACAGTTTAACGCTTCATGCCCGTTGAATCGATTTAATTTTGAAAAATAATGATCCTTTAGGTAGGACTCCTACCGTAGGAGAGTAAACTTTTAAGGAAAGTCAGAATAGCAAAGGTGATCATAGCGTATCAGGAGATGAATGAGCTTAGAATATTGATAAAATTATGAGCCGTGCTATGATCAGTCTTATTGATAAAGCACACTTTGATTTTTAAAAATATCAATCGCCAGTGATTTTCAAGACCAATTAATTTGAAATGAAAATTCTTTTGCAAAATTGGCACTTGATAAACAGAATATCAATCGCAAAAAAGTCACCCGTACAATTTTAGCATAAGCTAGTTAAGTAAATGAGGATCGCGTTGAATATGTTTTGACCGATAAAGCATTTTAAAAACGCAGAAATCAGATGAAACTGCTTACCTGCGTGAGCTAACAGCACAACTGCAACAACCGCTCTGAACATGTTTTAAAAGTCTAAATGAATGTCCCTGAACCACAAAGAAATGACGTCCGTCTACCGGACCTTGGAAGTCTTCTGGCAGTTCACAATTTACTTGGCACTGAGAATTTTTAAGAAAAATTTCCTTCTCTTGGTTCTCCTTGCATGCAGGAAATGATGTTATTGATACTTCTAAGAAGAGAAGAACTAGAACTCGTGTCACCAGTTGCTGAAAGGAAACTGAAAGCCCCTTCTCGAATGTACTAAATATGCACTTCTATCTCTCCTCCAGTACAATAAGAAACTGATCTCAGGGCTTCTCGTGACGAGTGAGTTATATAAAAACTAGATATTTAATGCTAGTAAATGCAGCTTTAGCGTTAAGCACCAAGTGCATTGAAGCATTGTGGAAACGTAATATTATTTTAATAAATAACGATTAGTATTAATACAGCAAAAAGGCGATAATCTTCTAACGTTACTGCGGAGCTGAACAAGCGTAGATGAACGGAAAGAGACTCACTTTCTCGAAGCAGTAATTTTATTGCACACTGACCGATTTCTACATTTACTTCATCTTCTTGTAGTTTACACACTAACTAGTACTACCTAAAACGAGCAAGATAGAGACTGAAAAATAGTATCCTCTTATCGAGCAAAGTAATCATTTTGTTTCGTTCAATCTTGTGCATTTTAACTTTTGTAAAATTGTTACATTTGTTTGGTGTTTGCAAGCTTCAGAAAAAGGCTGTACCTTTGTTCTTCTCAGTCTTCTTGTAAAGATGTATTCATTTATTGAAAAAGGACGTCTTCTTAACTCCACTTTCAGTGGCCAAACAGACGCGGAGTTCAATGAAGGCGAAAAGATATTGTTGAAGAAATATGGTTCACTCTGCTCAACAGTAACCATCAAGACTTCGAGCAGTGAGGTGGTACTGCAATGTTGAGCACTGCGCTACAGATAAGCCGCATTTTTGCTACGATTAAATGAACGAATAATTTAATACAACATACATAATCGTACCCCTTTTCTCTCGTCACCATGTTCTGCATTCATGCACGTTTGCATCACATCACCATTGTTGTTACGTTAAATGCTATGAAATGATCGTCTCTCATGATACAATTCCAATACAAACAGCGTATAATATCTAACTATTTTTGAACCTTATGAGCGGTTCGGTTCGATTGATTGCAATTTTGTTGAACATCGAATGTGTAATACATTTTTACTTTTACAAATTTTTGCTTTAAGTCATTTGATGAGGGTTTTTTGTATTGCTATTGTGTGAGAAAACGTGTGTTGCTTTATAGATATATAATTACAAACTACACAAGAGTGAGTTAAAAAGAAAACGTGTTCAACTGTTCAAAGAGCAGAAAAGTACAAAAGGCCGTATTACATGATAGGAAAGGCGTCGTTTTTTTTCGAGCAGACAAACATCAGAAACAACGACAGCTTACTTTTACTTGCTGAGAGAGAAAGAGAAAGAACGACCCGCATTTGGTGTATGATGAATTAATTACGTCTAACTGATCAAGACATTGAATGATGAAGTATTTGTGTCTGACTGAATGGAAATCGTTTCAAGATTTAGCATAGCAAGCATGGAATAGCTGTTTTATGGAGCAACGACTTCAATTTACAATACAGAAAATGCATACTGTCTGACAATTCGAAGGTTTTGATAATGAAATGTTACATCGTCATATTACACTTGAAGTGCAATCAAACTTAACAAAAGAATGTTCCATTGTCATCATAGGACTTATCGTAAAATTTAATCTTACAATTTTCCTTTCCCTTTTACTTCTTTTCCATTGAAGATTTGTTGCTGATGACAAATGTGCACTACGCATAAAAAATGACTGATAAATAGTATTCTTCTTGCTAGAAAGTAATGCTAATAAAATGACCAGGTAAGTCCGACATTTCTCAGCTATTACATTGTAATCTCTACAATGGTCTAATTTCAATTTGTGGCAAATCACGTCTAATGTGAAATGTAAAGATAAAACATTATGAAATTTTGGGTTTGAAGATTCGATTGAATTACCATTACCACGCACACAAACACGTTTAAAGGTTTATGAATTGAGGATGGTTTGAGATTCATAATTCAATTGTTGCAATAAATGTTTAAAATGAAATGTAGAATGACTGATCGAATTAAAGTAGAAAACACGCCCAAGGAGTAAAACTACTGTTCTTGCTCTACACTTTTTTGCCACAATGAAAGGTGAAGGGCTCATATTGTTGATGTAATTGATCAGGTATGAAAATCGACGGCGTGTTTTATTGCACGCGAATGTAGATATACTTTTCATACATGTTTGATTTTACCTACCAAAACATCAGAATGCACTTTGAGTTCGAAATATTCACTGCAATTAGTCTGATGATCACAACTACAAATTAGTGCTTTGGTCTACCAATTTGTCAAAATCTAAGACTTTTCCTTTCGTGTACAAAGTAATTATTGTTAAATACTGGACATTAATACTATTTAACAAGATAGAAAAAACAACGTTGAAAAGGGGAATATTCGTAACTACACTGCTTTTGTGACATGGACGCAAATGAATTTATAGACACCTTGCCAAATATTATTTTAGTAATCATTACTTGTTGATTAATTCATTTTACGTGAATGTAATTTATCTGTAAAGATTCATCTATTTCATGATTTTTGGCTACTTCAAATAAACTGTTGGTGTCCCTCCTTGTGTAATTTTACCTGCTTATTAGTTTGATGAGTAGACCAACACATTGAGTGCAATGGGTTGGTATTCAGTAGGATGATCAGTGACAGCAAAGATTATGCAACAAAACCGGCACCCAGAGACTCAAAAATCCTGTCTGACTGGTGTGAGAATGCGTAATGATAATCTAATATAGCTCCTTTTTAAGGGTACCTACCTACGTGAAGACGCAATTTGCGAAAAAATATCAGTAAAATAATGCGTTATACCAGAACCTGTGTAGGACGTAATAAGTGAAATATTTTACAAATGAATGGCTGCTTTTTTATTAGTCATACTCAATGAACCATTTTTTACTAAAACTAATGCGTATATTTACAAAATATAACGAGTATAGTACACCAGATCTGATGGCATGACTTTGTTAGACAATTTTGCAAAAATAAAAATGTCTTATTTGGAAATTACTGAAAAATGAGTTCATGTTACAGTAATATGTAATTTGGAGAAAAATGAACTCGATATTCTGAATGTGAAGCAAGATATTCTACTTACTTGTAGGCATCTTCCGTAAATGATGCAAGAATGTTAGTTTAGTGGCTCTGTCTGTTTCTACTTATAAGTGTAGAAAATATGTATCGTTTAAAAAACAAAAATTATACAGTAGCCAGATTTGACCTTTTTATAACAACTTGCGCGCGGTGCGCGTACCGACAAATCTAAAATACTGAACATGCGAATGGACTGGAGAAAAGATAAGAATTAACCGTTGAACAATTTTTATAGTGTAACATTTAAACAAAAATAAGATATAGATTCGGGTTAATGGTTAATGTTTACAGGGATCACCCAATCAAATTAAATTATTTTCAACTTACCCCCAAAGTGAATTCATTTTGATAAATTCACTAGAAAAGCTTACTTGAAATCTTGTAATTGTCTTGTTGCAAAAATAATTCATGAGAGTTCTACTTACCATCATTCATTCTTGATTAATTTCATCAAAGTATCATCAGTCCAAACAATTATGATGATTATAATTTTTGAAAAGGCGGAAGCATAGGTTAATTACAGCAGAATTCATCTAGAAAATGTAAAATATAATTATGCTGCGTCATTTTTATTACAGGTACATTAATTATTTCGTCTGATCTATATGGAAGTTGATGAAGTGTAGATTGCACTGCAATTGTTCGTTGGCAGCCACCGGAAGGAAGATAATATTTTTGTCAATCTGATTCGCAAATCCTTATTCTGTCTGCTCTTTGTCAGAACAAACTGTTGTTTTGGGTTAGAAACAATCATGGGGAAGGAGTTGTTCCTGACAAATCGTTGTATTCAATTGTATCATCTTATATCGCGCCAAGAAAGACGACGACCATCAATGTGGACATGTTGTAGTCGCTTAATGTTAAAGGGGTAAGTCCATAAAAATGTAGGTTGATGAGCTTGCTACCTTCGAAGTAAGTGACACTACACTACAATTATAATCGTATCATATTTCTACACTGATATTCGAGCATCATCGAGCAGTATTCCGAGCTTGATACATTAAAGGTGACCAAATGTTGTGACTAATTTGAAAGCATTGTTTCTTTAATTAAAATGAAGATTTAAGTGATACATATATTACATACATTATTTACATCCTTCAGTTATAACTTAACAAAGACAACGATGATGTTGTAGTTGTGATTGCGATTGAGTGTAAAATTCTTTGTTTGTATGCAAATAATTCAGGAACATTTTTTACCAGTCCACTTGCTAAGGGCAGGGCTCTTTCATGTGCCAATGCTTATTTCCACATGCTATCTTACACAAAGATGAATTTGAATAACAACAACGCACAGTCGTCCAAATTGAGGCATCATCACATTTGTGTCATTTCGTCACATACAAGTTTACCATCAGCAGCAAGAGGGTGGGAGACATTCGTTCGACATTATATCGGAGGAATCATATTATTTTACTCCTTCTGTAGCTATAAAATCATAATCAATGAAGTTGTTGAAGGTGCACGTGTTGTGCGCTCACCCTACTCCTCGTAACCCTTCCTGCTTTCTAAGTATAAACCGTATAATTAGATCCGGTCGTCACCCAGTCAGAAATCTGGAGTGGTAGAAAAAATGAGGTAATGTAATACATTGGTGGTGCTGACTGCTGCTGACCTTCCAGAGTTTTACTGCTTATTATTCATCTATGCATAATTTATTGTAATAATTACATTCCAAGGAAGCGTAGCTGCCACTACCACTGCCGCCCTTATATATTGGAATGTTAACAATTGATTATTGAAGTGAAAATTTAATTGAATGTTTGAAGGATATAATTCTATCTACGTTTCAAATCAACGGACAATGGAGTCAATAAAATGCAAAATAAAAGGACAAAGATGCAAATAACAAGAGCAATTGTAATGGAATGATTATCTGAAATGCCACTGTGATTAGTTGACTCCTCCTGTGGATTACGTGAATTTCTTTGATCCGATTGTCATTCAATAAAAGGCGAACATGAGAGTGACCTTAGCTTTTGTTTTCAAAGAGCCTTTATGCATTGTCGACTTGCTACACAAAGCAAATTTCATTTCTTGTGCCAGCAAAACCAATCTCCCCTTAACTAGAGCAATCACGACCCACAATATTTCAATCATCAAAATAAAAGAATTGTGTAACTCTTCGAACTGCGTTGACCAAGTTGGCAAAATTACAATCGCATTGAATTAACAATTATTTATTTTTAGCTAAACGATTCACAATGACAATAATAATTATTCTGCTAATCCCAGCTTCAATATCAAAATCTGAATTGGCCATGTCTCGCATTCTAACCCCCAGAATATGAATAGAATAATAATAGTAATACACTGTTAACTGTAATCTTCAATTGAAGGGTGGTTGTTGAAATGATTCGGTCAAAATCTCTAAACCTGATTTCAAGGTTCTCTGAAGAATGACTTTGAGAGTTTGGAAATAACACGACTTGAAAATGAAAGTTCGAGTTTTGCGATGAACCTATTCATTCTTATACAACCGACGCTAAATGCTGCTATGGACTCGCTGTGTGTTTGCAATTCATCAAGGAGCCTTCGTTTCAAAGCATTACTATTTGGTTTTCATAAAAATGATTTTTATACCTACGAATTTTTAAACCATTGCTTAAGAATTGTTTTTCTCTTATTCGCAACGGAACTAATAAGGAATAAATAATATTGTACCAGCATTATCATGTAATCTATTTTTCGACATTGTGCTTTCCGACATTCGGTGATTTTTAACAAAGGCTACAAAGCATCGTTGAATAAATACTTACAAAATCGATAGAACTGGCACTGACGTCAACTGATCCTGGTAAATCAACTGGGTTGTGGAATTGTACATTGTGCTTCATAGTCAGAGCGGAATAATAAGTCGATACGGAAAATATGGATGGATGTTTTGCAAAACTGAGAATCGATATAATTTATTATTCCAATAATTCGATATTTACATTTAAAATTGACATTGGCAAGAACTTTCGATGGTTAGGTCGACATAATAAATCATATAGGGATTATGTACTTTGAGTATTGTAGTCAATTTCATACCAAACTTTGTCATCTTTGCTTCCTGATTTGCATGCAATAAATGAGTGGTGCCCGCCTCTGCTCTAAATTTAATTTTTTTGCACACTTTTGACAAGCAAATTATCATTATAATGAGTCGATAATATGCCAAAGCTGCTTCCTATCAAGGCTTTAGGGAAATCAACTGATCATGCGACCAAATCTAAGAAGATGCATAACGCAGCCATGATACCAAACAAGAAGATTTTTTTAACAGTTAAGGTGTGTCATCTGAATAGCAGTGTGAGCAAACTGTAAAATAATATGAAGACATCCCCCGGCCGACCAACTTCCTTTAACGATTTAACACGTGATATTCTTTTTTATAAGGAGAAAAACCAATCAAACAACACCGTTCAATTAAAGTGAATTCGTTTTAAATGTCAAAAAGTGTAAGTGTGGTAGCATTGACCTTGTTAGCTGCCAAAACACTGCTAGATAATAATGCATAATTGACACGACTCGACACAAGCTCCCGCACTCCTGTAATGCAATCACCATAAACTAAGAAGGGCATTTTAAATTGAATATTCATACATGCGGTCAATGGAGAATGGGTCTGCTTTGATTTTTTATTAATCATGATATAAAGTTACTGTTACTATCGATGTTTACACACCATTAAATTGAACTAGAAATGATCAGAAAATCGATACTTACATATTACAGACGCTTTTTACGATTAGCGTAGCACGCATGTGTTAATTCATGTCAAGCAGCAATTATATGCAAATACAAACTATGTACTAGTAGCACCCAACCAGAAATTAGGAACTGGAAGAAACCAATTAAATTTAATAATTTTAATTCTTTCTCAGCTCATTTATAACTGAACGAACACAACTGAATTTTTCATGATAACCACCTATGGCTTTGCCTCTTCTCTGCAGTAAAGGTAGTTTCAATGCCGCTGACACTTTGTTAACCACGATTTACTAACAATTGTCTACGGCACCATGAAATTGGCGATCATTTTTTGATAATGGATCAGAATTGTATGATTGATGATTGAGGACACCACCTTATTATGCCTACTTGTTATGCATCTGTGCCACCTTTTGTATGGCAAACGCTAGTCTATAGACACTATACATGTAATGACGATTTTTTCCAAGAACGCAAATCCCGATCATCTATACATTAATCTGTATTGTCGTACCGTATAACGCATAGCTTTTGCCGTACAAAATCTATACATTATGTATGTATGATGACAGTGTGACTGTCAATGACAGCAGCAATTCCATGATTTATTTATCAATATTTTAACTTTACTTGTTAATAATTAATCTGCCAAAATTCATTAATTATAAAGTTTAAAGTTGCACTTGCACCAATACTTTTTTTATATTTAAATTAAATTGCATGTAAGAAATAAATTTAAAAAAGTTAGTAAAAACTGGAAGCAAATAGAGTCACGACATTCGAAGACGACTTTTGTTAACGTTACAAAATCCGTCGCCTTCATTTAAAATTCTTGCTTTGCATCATATCACATGGGCTATGCAAATTTCCTTCCCGGTCTGTCACAATCCCTTGGACCAAGATCTTTAGAGTTGACTAACATTGCAAAAGGTTACTTCATTCCCAATAGCAAAATCAAAACTGGTCATGGAGAGTCTAGGCAAAGGGTAATCGATTTTTTACATTTATAAGAGGAAAACAACTTTATGCATGATTCATGAAAGTTTCTTTTCATTCAAGAGTTTGCTTTTATATATGAAATATGAATGTATGCATATATGTAAATGTATCCTTATGGGAATTTTGGAATGCATGAAAGGAAAATGGAGTCGATTCTTACTGCCACCCTTATGCTATATTCTAAATGCAAGACAATTTAATTACAATCTTCATTTTCTAAATAATATAATATTACATTCGGGAGTCGGTAGTCCCACGTCCCACTGAACTGCTGTAAGCAGTTAGGTTCATAGTGGACGAATGAGATTTGACACAATATGCACAACGGGACGAAATGAACGAAACTGATCCATGTATAAATAGGGACCTCACCTGGGTTTCTCGGCCAAGGTTCGGAATTGCATACGTATGCAGATGCTTATATTTAAACAACGTAAAAATATACAGTAATGAGATCGAAGGGAAATAAACTACTAAATTCATTAAACTTAAAATCCTCTCAGGTCTGATGATTGCATTTTCCCACTACCCAATGAAAAATTGATTAATTTTCTTTATTTCATTTTTCGCTCGTCAGAGTCTCACTAGATTTTTAGAATAATAAATCACACATGGGAGTACATAACCCTCCCATCTTATGTTTTTATTTATAGCGTCTTCAAAAAGTATATTTTATGAAGAACATTTAAAATAATTTGCAGCTGGTTAAGTTCAAGAGTACGTGAGTTGGTAGTTATCATGTTGATTGAATTTAGAGGTTATTTGAAATCATAATTCATGATTGAATAATTAGGAGAAAGTTACATTAGTACATAGATATAAAAATGTATAAAGCATAAATCTTCGAATCACTCAAAGAGGATTATGATGTAATGCTACGATGAAATATTGAATGATTAAAAATAAAAGTATTAATTCTTATGAATCACATTAAACGAAACTTGTTTAGCCGTCGTACATGATGAAAGCTGCGGAGAGTAAAGTGAGTGTTTTAATGATATGATATAATAAACACGCATTATTTACACATACATGAAGCATCAACACCTCAATGATAGGTATATTTTTTAAACTCTTTGAAATCTGATCACTAGTTTTCTAAATATCACACGATACAAGATATTTAGAATATTTTAGATGCATTCAAGTCTTAAAACTTACAATAAAGTCAATAAATTTAATGACCTATCTCTTCTGAAACCCACATGGTCTAATATTAGGCTGCAATCGCAAATTTCGTAGAAACTAAACGAATGACATGAAGCTGACATGAATTTCTTTCGCTAGGTTTTAGCGAATACCTGAATATCGCCAGATTATGACGAGTAATGCGGTAGCGAAAGTAGTGTAGTTGTTTAATAAAATCTATGAATTTATCCTGCAATCTGACCATGCAATTTGATTTGAATTGAGTGTGCATTCAATATTGATTTTTGTCTCTGTCGCTGTCAGTCTCTGTTCTCTCATCAGTCACATCCCTTTCGCTCACTCTTCAAATTACACTCGTCAATTATTAATGCCCTTTAGCGCAAAGCATATAATTTTCTCATTTCTCCACGAGACATTTTACTTCCACGTTCATAAGTCCAGAGGAAATTCAAACAGCACTTCATTAAATATGCAGCGAAAAATAAATAGGTAGCAAATTTTAAACGCAGTACTTGAATCGACCAAATTTCAAGGTCCTCTATAAAGCGCAGATATCCAAAAGCTGTTGACAAGCATTTATGCCGAAGCACCTTGGTGTAAACAAGCATGTAACATGTAAAATGAATTATAAAAAATCAATCAAAGCATTCCCAATTTCCCATTGAACAGTAACACGTCAAAATTAAATGAATTCCGTTCGTATCAGTAGAATAAAATTGTTGTTTTGTTTTACAAACCCAACGCTTATTAAATTTTATTTCGGAGATCAATCCAGATACTTCTCAGGTCTAAACAAAAACAGTAGAAATAAATTATTTCCTATTCAAAAATTTAGCTCAGAAACAAAATATTATCAACTTCAATCAGTATGACTTTGAGTTGACATTCACTTGATTCCACGGAAAGAACACGTATAAAATGTAAATCAACAATAATGTACAAACACCACATTTACAAAGTAAATATTTTGACTATGTATTAGAAAATTATTATCCTAGTTATGCTCTATGTACTTATCCTTTATAATAAGTGTAGGTATACAACGTATTCAGGAACAGAATTCATTAGTATTGTACTACGACTTGAGTATTGAAACAGTTCGAGAACATGAATAAAATCTAGAATCTAGTCAAAGTTCAAAATCAAAGAAGTTTACATTCTTTCAAACCTTTTAATTTTCACAACTGTCAAAACATGATGATGAGGGATATCGCACACTCAATGCAGAAAGAAAGCAAGACTAAAAACACCCGGTTACTGATGTAATGCCACGATCCAACACGAATAAATAATCTAATACAAGAAGATGAGAATTTCCGAATGTATCTCTGCTGAAATTTAGGTACTATCTCACTTCTCATTTGACTCCAACTTGTGAGTAATTTATCCGAAGATTGAGCGCAGCCATTCGCCATCCGAAACAGGTACGATAGGACCGTGTAGCCGGTACCAACAAGCGCTGGGAAGCACAAATACGCGGGCATTTTTATAATGCCTTTCAGGTCAATCATTCCATACAGTCCAAGGGTTACAATTACACACAATTGAGCCTCTAATTCTGGAAGCCAGACATATTGAAAAATTTCATGATACAACTTGTGAATCAGTTGTAATTGTCTGTATATCTGACTACGTCTATTCAGTTCTTCATCCACATTAAGTGCTGGCAAGGGCACACTAAACAATAAAAAGGTTCAAATTTTAGTCCATGGATAAGTACAAATGGATTTGTATCTGTAAATTAAATTGTACGAGGACTGAGCATAATAAAATGAAATGTACCTGATTTGTTTAATGTAGATGTCAAGCGATGACGGAGTAAAAATGAGTAATGTTAGATACACGTAGGCAGCATGTGTAGACAATGCAATGAGTAGCATTTCGAGTACCAGAAAAGGAATCTTCATTAGATACTGCAGGTACGTAAAGTTTTCATTAGGACAGTCTAAAAGTAATGAGCTTGGAAACTGGGGACTGCAAGGCAGGAACCACACGGGTAACGAAGTCAGCAAAGGAAAGCTGAAAGAACATATCACCCCAAACCACAAAAACCAACGGCCTTTGTTTCTCTCTTCCCTGATCTCAACGGGCAGATATTCATCTGATAGGGCCATGCAACAAATTAAATGTTAGTTAAACTTACCAAGAATAATTCACTGTCGCAGTTAATTCTTTCATTAAAGTGTACAGAAAAACAAATTTTTATAGAACGTAATGATTTTAAACGGAACGTCTTACCTCTAATGTTGGCATTATCAAATGCAATTAAGCCGTTGATTAGAAGAATAATTTCATTTCTTTTCAACATTGAAAGAAACTGAATTTGACTAGAGGCGATGTAGGCGACCAACCAACCAAAGTGCAGAAGTCGTACGTGTGTATTAACATAGGGACTAGTTTGAAGTAATCGTATCAGGACAAATCTCGTGTAATTAAGAGTCAAGATCACGTAGGTCCACCACACCAGGAGGCGCTTTTTTGAGCGAACATGTTGCAGTCGATTTGTTTTTTTATCCCATTCAAAGGGGATAGAGTTTGTGTAGCAAGCAATGAGAATTTGGATTTTAAAAATGTTCAAACACTCGCCACCAAACATGGTGTTGACGGTAATACAGAGGGACAACTCAGAAAATTCATACTTTTTTATTGATGCAAGATAAGCCAAAGGCAAACCAACAAATCTCGTTAATTACTTATTTCACGCGACCAAGGGTCCGCTCAAGATGACAAGAAATCAGGCAAGGAGCAAAGAAACAAGCAGAAGTCAGGTTGTGCGGTGTGCTTTTAAAATGCTAAAAGCTCCGGATGGATGGACACATTTTTGTGTAGGTATTATACAAAGTATTATCAATATAAAAGTTTATATAAAATTCTGGAGCGGAGCTGCTTTCACTTGGACTGGTCGATATATTGAAGAACGAAAACAACCAAAGCCGAAGCGCTGCGCTTTGCAAAAATTCAGAAAATCAATTATTTAAGTCAATAGGTTCTTCATTTCGGCTCATTTTCATAGATGTCACAGACATGAATTTTTTATGAGCTTTTCTATTAACTTTTGATGACTGTTGACGAAGGTTATATCGGGGAAATATTTTTCGTATAATATTGACTTCTATATCTACAACTTCTAATAACTAAATCATCATTTTACCAAGACATACGTGGTTAATTCTCAGCGACAGAAATTACTGCCGTTTCTACTGACAAAACCTAAAGACAATATAACAGGCTCACAAATAGAAGCTGGCAGGAAAGCGGAACTTTGCTAATAACCTCTTGCATGCCATAACCAATAATAAAATTATATTTTCCTGCAGGTTTAACCACTGGTTATTGGTCGGTAATGTTGCCGCGAAGAAAGCTGGAGCCTTTTCCACCTCAAACATGACTTTTGCCCCTGTCCTTTTCATTTAATGCAGCTTTGTGTCCATGTGTCGAAATAGCATTGGTGGTTCAACTCAACGTTTACACTTTATTTCAATTCAAGCGTGGAATCACTCACCTAACACTGTTATACGAATGTGAAGTGCACGGCCACGGCCAGGCCAGCATGATAGAAAATAATGTACTGCTCCATGATGAGTAGTCGCAATTATAGTAGCGCATCGAATATGTAATAGACAAATCACGTCACAGTCGATTCCTCCCAAAAATGGAAACATTTCTAGCAACGTGACAACACGCTGCGTAACATCAAAATTCACTTATCCATACACTCGAAATATTAAAGGCTACTCTGTTCTGCTTTATGTTAAGTTCTCGTAACCCGTTGCTTTCGCCTTGGTCATACATACTTCAATTCAATTATAGCCTAGGTAAACGAAATTGTCTATCCTCGCTTAAGAAATCGCTAATTTACGAAGGACTCTAACCACACAATCGGTCATTTGGTCATATTAGTGTCCAGCCGGATACTTTCATTTTCACAGTTTTACACAAATGCATAATAACATTTTACTTGTGTTTGCGGAGGGTGAATAATGTGTCACTGTCAACAAGCATTTTTGCCAAAATGTAAAATGCATGATTCGATTTGCGCACCATAGGAAACTTCACAATGATATCTGCATTATGTAATCAGGCTTCTTTGACATTTTGTTTCGAATGTTAATTAATCAAGTTTATTCAGGAATAGTCAAGGAATATTATTAACTGATTAGCTAACAAGCATTCTTCAAAAATAAGAATGCTCTTTAAGGCAATCTGCGAATTTCACAAATTACGCGCAAAATTTTGGATAGGTTGTCTCTACTTGTTTCTGGAAAACCGAATACCTTTAATGAGTACGTGGTGAAATTAACCCAAGCCCAAATTTGTTCAAAGTTGTAAATTATTTTTTATGAAAGTTCGAATTAACAAATTAGCGATCCCCATAAGCTAGTGTTGATACATTTGGTTGAAATAAGCTGCTCCGGATTTCATTATCACTACAACTACTTTTTACGTACATTAAAATATGCAGATAAGTAACAGTTTGTACTTTTCATTCTACTTACAGACACCAAATGTACAAGAATATTACTTATAAATGGTAATTAGATTACAAAATCCGCCTACGTAAACGATCTTGTAAAAGAGAGTTCATGAAAACGGTTGGTTCACAAAAGAAGGACCACGAATATATCCCATAAATTCTGAGAGCATGAAAATAGTCATTTGAAGAAGGTATAATATTATAATGGGTTGATTAAATGCTCAAAATGTGAAAGACAGGTTATTAAATGTGGAACAGTCTAAAACATTAACCGTGAAAACAAATACAGATTTCTTAACATTAGAATTATAAAGTTCTGTTGAGTTTGAGAGATTTTTTTTGCAGTCTTGAGTTATCTATATACCTGTATGAATATTATAGTTAATATTATTGGTGAAACACCCCCTTAACCCATACAATAATTTAATGAATACAAAATGAGATTTAAATTTTTAACTTCTGGCTCAATCAGATGTGCCAATTCATCAAGAAGTGTTAGAAATTGTTTGTGCACACGACATACCAAAATGTAGAAATAGAAAAGTACAAAAATTTGTTGACTTTAATTACACTCATTTCGTAAATGCGTACATGGTTGCTACCAGCCCGACACACAACCCAGACAGCAACATGGCCCGTTTCATTTGCTTATCTTCGGAATCCGTGATGGGGAATTGTTTGACTAGCCCATCCTAAATACAAAAAAAAAAAAAACTTTTATTGTTGATTGTCGTTATTAAAATATAAAATAATGTCGTTATAAAATAATGTAAGTACCCATCCTTCGTTGTTTTCCACAAACTCCAGCAAATATTTCAATACATAGTTTGAAAGATACTGAATAACATCATCCAGCTTCTCCTCATCTTCGTTCTCTTTATATTTCTGCGCTAACCTCACCGCAAATGCGAAGAGACTTACGACTCGCCCCCACGTAACTGTAAAATTTGTAGCTTCTGCAGTCGCCTATAAACAATAGTACAACAAATATTTATATTTTCACTTTCACCACCCATGCCACGCTTAATGCTACATATTCAGTATTGAATTTTCATCTTTGGATAAGATACCTGAAATACTTCATTAGCTACTGAAGTAAACGCCCTGTAATTAGTTACTTCACACCTTCGGAGCATTCCAGAAAACAAAATAGAATGTTTATCGAGTATTTCGCACACACAACAACAAAGGGTCTCGAACACATTGTCCCGATACGTTGAGGGTATGGGATCTTCCAAAACCAGCTCTTGAATCACCCAACAACACAACTGACGAGCTGAAATATGAGAGAAACAATCATTATTTTTTGTTTCAGAGGAATTTGAACATAAATACAAACTGGAATCCCAATAATAATAAATTGATATTTATTAGTACCCTTCAAAGAAACAGGTGACTCTTCCGTTTGCGTGGAAATGCATCGAGAATTTGTTCCGTTGGAGTAAACCAAACCATCTTCCTCCGGATGGTTCCCATTTTGAAGTTTTTTCGTCATCGGAAGCACCATTGTTATTAAATTTGAGAAGATTCCACCTCCTAGAATGATGCAATCAAAATGAATTTAAGTTGTTTGATTATTTTTTCACTTCTTTCTGACAAACGTACTTTACCAACGTCATAAACTTGAGTACTCTACCTGTAACAATTTTCCTGCAGCCGTCACCGTCGCCTGTTCGATTACTAGTATTAGTGTAAAGTCCGTTTTGATACAAGCCCCTTCCAATTCTAGTGTTAACCATTGTTCTGCTGGAATCCGAATCCACGGTATCAAAGTCCTCCGTTTGGGTTGAATCAGACACCACTTGATAACTTGCACGTGCTGGGTTATTACTGCTATCAACTTCATCGTAACCCTCCTCCACCCCATCTTCAACACCCCCATTCCTCTCTTGTGTTTCATTCAGCTCCATTAAAACAGAGTTTGAGTACGTTGGCATACTATACCTCCAATGACAATTATTGTCTTTAAACTCACAGGAACTGGAAGATATTATGTACATTAAGGCGGAATTAACTTTTGGTTACTGTATTGAAGTTAGGAGTACAATGTTTACTAAACTGAACACTAACTAAAATAGTAAAACTGATACTGATTATTGTGATTTATATATGTTATACGATTAACAAATCGAGTCAAAGGCAAATGTTCAATCGTTGAATGTGCTTAGCGCTTAGTCACAGATCACACGAAATGGATAAAATTTTACATATTTTATTATGCACAGCAAGATAGATAAAAGATTGAAGAAACTATGGTTCAACCTTCAGTAGCGAAATAAAATGTTTTTGTGGCATAAAATGAAAGGGGTATTTAATTCTGTGTATTAATGAATCTACAATTTAGCGTCAATTAAAAAATTAAATGAAACAGATAGTTCAGTTTCAGTAATAACTAAATCTTTGGAATTCGTTCCGAATAAAAAGCTACATACATGTCTCCATTTGGGCAATGTTTTTATGGATTTAGAAAGGAATGTCAAAGTCATCATCCAACAAAAGTATTTACATCCCTTGTAGGCATTTCCGCAGGACGGGGACGTCCACCACAATGCTGCAACTTTTTCTGAACGAACGAACGTGCGTAAACAAATGGTTTTTGGTATGGGGCTTTATAACCTCGCTTCATTCTGTATCTTAAACTCTAACTCATGTAACAACTCCAATCTCCAATACAAACTTCTGTTCTATGTTTTCAATTCTTCTGTTTCGTTCCGTTCATTCAATGGGGTTGTTTCTAATAAGGTTTTATAACTATACTATACTAATATTATGATATAATGCTATACTGACTGATACTGCTCGACTTCTTTCATTCACTTATATTACCTTACAACTAGTACATAGTAGTGAAATGATATTATTGTATAATTTTGTTTCATACCTCTGAGTTTGTTGAGATGATGAAACGCCCGTCTTCCTGTATGTGTATACCATCTCCAGTTGCAGGTTTTGTAAATTGTAAGGGTTTACTTTTGTAGAATTTTCCTGTGCTGTGGAGAGAGGGAGAGAAAAAAGATGGATTTTTTTTATGCAAAACTTTGAAACTTTTGTGACAAGCAGAACACAACTTCTTTTTAAAATTCCACAAAAATATACAACATCACAATGTAGTCCAAATTCTAAAATCTCTACTTTATGAAGCAGAAGAGGAAACTTCGATTGGCAAGTGCTCTATTCAATTCGTTTTTTTGATTCTAACCAATGGATGAATGGAATGTCGTCGCGTAGTAAGTAGTAAGGCGTCTCCCACCCAACAGAAATTATCCGAAATTGAAATCACCAATAAAATTCCAACTACTATTTGCCAGTTTATGACTTTGTACTTTTTGTTATTTATTACACCAAACACGCAGCAGCTGTACTCCTAGTACTTTATGAGTCAAGCGTGGCGTAAATAAAATAATGCAAATCTCAATCCACTAATCAATAGATAAACCGAACAGAAAACAATAGTAAATTAAAAGTTAAATGAGAAACTGTTAACTTGATAAGACTTCATTACAGATTACAGGAAATATTAAAAACCAGGAAAAAATACTGGCTCGGCTCACAAGTCACAACTCAATGCTATTTATAGTTATGAATCATTACATAAATGCGACAAGTTGGTTGGTTGGTTGCACAAATCATCCATCATCTTTACAACTGGAAAACACTCTTTCAACAAAAACGAGTACAACCTATCTACAACCTAACCCTAACCTACTCACATTCGTAAATACGAATCGTAATAGTCCAATAATATTAAATTGTTAATTAAAAATACAAACAGAAATCTGTGACTTGACTTGACCTTTCTTTGGGAAAACGATTTGTTTTTGTTATTTCGTGAGTCTGAGTCGCAGTGACCTGATGACAATGGACAAAGGACATTGCCTTACGATTTTAGGGTGCATCAATAACGAATGCAGTGCACGCTGTTGGTGCATTTTTACAGGGAATCGGCCACTATGCCATTCATAAATCCTATCAAAAAGTAGCCGTTAAATAAAAGTTACTTACTTACCTTGTGTAAAAGGGCAAATTATTGTATTCTTTGAATCAAGTTTATTTAATTGCTCTGGTCACGGGTCACGGATGGGTCAACTTTTCTAGCAAGCTTTTGGAAAGCTCCGGCAAACTTTTGGAACGGCCAACGGCTGGCTACACTGCACTACTGGCTGCTGAGATTCTCAGCCTGAGAACGGTTGACTTGACTTGAAAAGTAAAAAAAATGAGTAGAAAATTCTTTGTTCAATCTCGGAAGTCTGCTGAAGGGGTGGTGGTGGTAACTGGTGGGTGGCTTAGCCAGTGGCGCATGGCTGGATCGGCGGATGCAATAGCAGGCTCATAAAAAGCAAATAGCAAGCAAAAATTCCGGAATCGAATCGAAAGCAGAAACAGAAACCATCGACGACGACGCGACGCGACGGCGACATTGGACATGAAAAAGGAAGAAGCAACCAAAAAACTTTAGACGAGCTCCCACAAAAATGTAAAAACGCTCTCATGCCT
This sequence comes from Cyphoderus albinus, assembly GCA_021029165.1. NCBI lineage: Eukaryota > Metazoa > Arthropoda > Collembola > Entomobryomorpha > Paronellidae > Cyphoderus > Cyphoderus albinus. Next base: position 41,510 of record VYYJ01000232.1, read on the forward strand.
TAGGTTTTTTTTAATACATGACAAAATATTCAGTCACAACTTGTGACTCACAAGTTGTGACTCACAACCACAAACCACAACACAAATTCACATGCATGTGTAAATTACATGTAATGACGTATGCTACATGCATTAAAAGTGAATGAAGATCACCTTTTGGTTTTGATGTCAACAAAAACAAATGAACATTCTGAAAATCTGACTGAACTGAAGTCAGTCTGACTGAGCTTGAACGAAACGAAGCAAGAGGATACTAAAGAACGAAGAACGTAACAAACTGGGCACCGCGTTGGTAGAATTTTGGGGGTAACGTTTGACGCTAGCTCTCCATGTTTTGCAGATGCAGGTCCTAGTCCGTCCTATCTGCAAGTTGCAATTGCACATTCGTGATTCATTGGTAATTGGTTGATGAGTCTGGGCAGCGCAGCGGCAGTACAGTTCATTTTCATTTGTTTCATGTGTGGAATTTAGAGGAAAAGTCTGCAGCAGTCAAGCAGCACAGCAGCAGACAGAGCAGAGTGGAAGATTGACAGAGAGAGACAATGAGCGAAAGCGGGATCCAACATGCGGCTAAACTTTTCATAAAAACTTTTCAGAGTTGTTGTTATATGAATAGACTATAGACCTTCCATCTTTTCCTGAACTTGTTGTTGTTTGTGAAAGAAAGGTTGAAGTTTGACTAATTTTGGGGTTTATCGTAATTTAATTGGTGGAGATTCCAGTTTTTAGCTTCGCTAAGTTAAAATACTAATTGACTATGTAAGCAATTCGATTGTTAATTTTAATCCTCCATTTTTCGAAAATTCTAATTTGGAAGTCGCTCTTGTGATTGTGATTATTTGTAAGACTAATTAAAATCAAAAAAGTTTTTCACATTATTTACAGAGAGGTTTTGTGTTAGCGTACAATTATGTTGGAGACGGAAACAAGTGGCCGTGAGGGTGAAGACTGCAGCGGATCCCAGGCGTCTGAAGGAGGTAAATCGGCAATGGATATTAAAATTAACTCTGCAGAAAAAGGAGCAGCGTTAGATGACGGGGTTGAAGCGATGGATGTGGATCCGGTTCTAGATTCTCCAGTGTCTACCAAGGAAAATACGAAAAACAAAAATGAAACTTCAGCACCGATGACGCCGACTACTCCAACCAACTCCACCCAGACGCCCACATCAAGTCGTTTGACTGAACAGAACTGCTTTAAAACGCCAGAACCAGTGGGTACTCCGACGAGTTCAAAGAAACGTAAACGCCTCACACCGGAACAGATATCTCAAAGAGACAAGGTGGGTAGCTTTAAGCGTTGCGTTTTTAAAACTTGATTAATGGATTAGTGAAAGTATGTCATATGACCCTTAAATCTACTAAGCTATTATTGTAATCAAATATTACTTTTTATCGCAATCGCAACTTTGTTTCTCTCATTATGTAAAATTTCTTGCTTTATATTGCTTTCTTACTTTAGGAACGTCTGGAGAAACGCAGAAAACTAGAAGAGGAAAAGCAGAAAAAAGAACAGGAGAAAATAGAGAAAGCAAAGCAGAGGGAGGAAGAAAAGAATCGGAAAGAAGAAGAGAAGCGGCGCCAAGAAGAGGAGAAAAGACTAGAAAAGCAACGAAAAGATGAAGAGAGGAAACGGATTGAAGAGGAGAAGAGGCAGGAGCGGTTAAAAAAAGAGGAGGAAAAGAAACGGATGGATGAGGAGAAAAAACGAGCTGAAGAGGAAAAGCGACAAGAACGTTTGAAGAAAGAGGAGGACAGGAAACGGAAGGAGGAAGAAAGGAAGCAAAAGCTTGAAGAGAAGGAACGTGAGCGTTTGAAGATTGAGGAGAAAAAGGCAAAGCAAGCAAAGATGTTTACGAACTTTTTTCAAAAGCCATCTGCCCCTAAAGCCCCACCTATCATTACCATCGAGAATGGGGACATTAAGACAGACGCAAGCGATCGTTCTGGGGACAAGCAAACTGAAATCAGCGGCCTTGAGGCAGCAGCACCGAAAAGTGGTAACCTATTCAATCCCCTCCCTTTCCAGATTAAAACGGACATGGCTGTGGCTCCCATTCGTAGGCGTGATAAATTGTCTATTAAAGAAAGGGAATGTTTGGACGCGGTTTTTGCCACGAGAAAGAGTTCAGATGGAGAAGAAATACCAAACGATACGTGCATACTTGCCATTGATAACTGTAGAAAATCTTTAAAAGAATTGAGAGGGCGTACTGGCAGGACGGAAGTGAAATATGAGAAGGATTCAAATTCAAATGAGGTTCAGATCCTGGATGATAATACTGAGAACACTGGAAAGCCTAAAAGTGTACCTGGATATGTCAAATGGAGAATAAAACTTTTGCAGTTTGATGAAAACAGACGACCACCGTATTGGGGAACTTGGAAGCGCAAAGCCAAACTGATTAAAGCCCGCCGCCCCATAACTAAAGAGCAGGTATTTTTCATTAATTATTATCTTTTCTTTTTTCATTAAAGAAGGAATGTGCGTTCGTTAGTTTGTTTGTGTTCTTCTCAAATCATTACCCTAAACCCAAAATGCATTATCATCTGTTGCGCAGGATATCGACTACGACTTTGACTCCGATGATGAGTGGGAGGACGAACCTGAAGATGCCGAGGAACTTGGAGATTCTGAAAAGGAAGATGTAGACGATCAGGAAGAAGGAGGAGAAGGAGATGAGGACGAAGAGGGGTGGATGGTCCCGCACGGGTATTTATCGGATAGTGAACGTGAGGGTACTGGGGCGGACTTGGAATCCATGAAGAACAAGGAAAAAGAATTTTATAAGTCACTAAAGGAAAAGACATTGGTATTTATTCCCATAGCTAAAACTTACTTCATCATACTTTATCTTCCTTGCTATTTATTTATTGTAATCACCAATCCAACCGCCCTAATCACAGTAATATTAAAATTATAAAATTCTACTTTCTAGATTGGGTTACCCTTCATTGAAACAGAAAGGCTTTCCTTTCACACTTTGCGAATTTGCCCAGTGTACAAACCGATCCCGATAGTTAAACCTGTCAGAAAGCGAACCAAGAAACAAGAGCCATCAACAGAGAAAAAACAAGATCCGGAAATGGCAAGTGACGAAAAGAAAGATAAACCTCGAAGGAGTACGCGCAAACCGAAAATTCCCGCTAGCACTACTTCAAATCCCTACGCACAGCCAGCATCTGGCTTCATGGCTATGGATTTTCCCAGTGATGAAGACGACGAAGAGTGGGCAGTCGTGAAAATGGATTCATCCCCATCACAATCTTCCGCCTCGGAGTCTGAAGGGTCAGGTGATGATGATTCTAGCGATGCTGATAATGAAGACAATAGTGACGATGAAGGTAACGAATCGGAATCAGACGGGTCAGAAAGTTCGGACAGCAATGGTGAAGATTTATTTATTCCAATAGTTACTAAAAAGCCCAAGAAGGCGTAATAATTGTATTATTTTTGAGAAACATTCAACTGTGAATGAGGCACTATCTACTGTATTTTTACTTTTTATGTGTATAATAAACTCGGATTTACAACGCTTTGAATGTAGTTAAAATGTTAAAATGAAGTGAAAAGGTGTGCTGTGAGCAATTGTTCGACGCATTTGGCTTTGTAAATAGTCTTAGTCTTTCGTTTTTTGTTAATTTAATTTGCCATCAACCACATGAATAATAACACGAAGAGTGATACTGAAATTAATTGAATATTTCATTTTGTATTTAGATATTTCAATAAGCATGCAGTTTTCAAATCGATCGTCCATCGCGTGACAGAAGGGTGGAACGGAAAACTAATTATTTATAAACCGATTGCGAAATAAGAAAAAGAATAGCATTCAATTCTAATCTTTAAAATGATATTTTGTATGTACTTCGCTGGGTACCCACACCGAGTTGCTCATTTAGCATAATTAACCGAACTTCCTATCCCAGACCTCACTACAAGTAAACAAGTGGAAAAAGAAAATGTTGGCTGAAAATAACACTCATTCTTTGGTTTGTTCAATAAAAAGCACTAGAATTAAAGAGTGGAAATGACGACTTGAAATGCTAAATGGTTACCCACAAAGGACTTTTTTCAAACTAAGAACGTTCATGTTTATCTGCGAGTTCATCCCATTCCAATAATTACTTCACACGTCAAGCTTAGGCGCGTGTCTGTATTTTTTGTTGGTCTTAACGGTGCAAGTTTACTATTCCCTGGTAGTTGTAGTTCGTATCTGGTTCAAATCTTAGTCGCTTTTCAGGATGCATGAAACCGAGGTCTCATTCTAAATTTGCGTACTGAAACCATTTTTTGCCAACATCAGCATTTAGGAATTTTCCGGAGGATATACAGGATGGATATTAAACTATTGCTCAAGATTATTTCCGTATTCGTTTCTATAATTCTTATAGTGGTTTTGGTAAGTCACTGTTTTCATTTTTATTGCTACACTACACACTTTCAACGTATACATATACTGTGTAGTCAATAATGTCGTGTACATAAAGTATTTTAAACCGATTTTTATAGATGGTCCTCTGTCTGCAGCTTTTTGCTCCAGACACAGCAGGAATGCACCGAAAATCTGCCAACAAAACTCGTAATGGTTAAGCAATAGTGCCAATAAATCTCAAATCCAAATTCCCTAACTGGACGTAAAAGCAATTAAAATTCTACTTAATATTTACAGCACCAAGCATTTCTCAAGCACTTTTTAATTGAAATTGATTGAATTGATATTTTTCTTGCATCGTATTAGAAATTCATTAGAATAAACGGAATGGTTAAAACTATACAAAAAGATTTATATTGCTCTGTGTGGCAGGTTTTAATTAAATTATAACCCAGAAAGTTTCTTCCTAGAACTTCTGCAACTAATAATTTTTACCTTCCCCCACAATCCAAATTCCAACAATTATTATGCATCAACAAATAGTAAATGCATAGACTTTTCTTTGACGTATTTTTCCTTTAAAAATTGTATTTACAAAATTATATTATTATTAGGCATAAAATATTTTAGATTAATTGTGATTATGTACTAATTCAAAAAAATAAACTAACATGTATCATCGAACTTTTGAGCAACTATTGCAGAATTAAAAACAAATAACAATTACTTATGTACGTACATTACATGCCCCTATATAGAGAAACTGTAACATTAAGTACATAGATGAACATGGTTTTTTGTTTTATCGACAAGAACTGGAAAAATATACAACTAGAAAACATATTTACTGTGCTTTGGTCTTTTTTGTTGAACTTTCACCACCAAGCACTTTCTTTCGCTGTGCAAACATATGCAGGTAGAGTTGAGGGAAAACTGTAAAATAAATACGTAATGCCTTAGATGTTGTTATTCATCTGTTGTGTAATTAAATATATTATTGAAATTGTAATTTTTACATACGGGGCACATAGGACAGAGCTATTGCAATCAAGGCGTAGTGGTAGTCAAAAGCAAAGTTGATTTGATTTGGCATTGAATAAGTCCATATCCTTTTCTCGCGCACGTATAACATCGCGTGGTAAACACAGATAAGCTCGCCAGTAACTCCGAGGGGGTACAATATGATGAAAAGTGTGTACCTGAGGGATATATTACACACAACGTTTCACAAATTGAAATTACTAGTATTCAGTATGGTAAATAATGGTTTAAATTCAAACTCACCTGAACCAAACGATAAGATTCGCTAATCCAATCAAGTTTAGAAAATAGTATCCGTATCGAATAACTTCCGTTACACACCACGCAAAAAGTAGCATCGGCACACCGACGGAAACGGTGGATGGTGGACTGATTTCCAATACGCCCCAAACGACAAAGACTCGAGAGAACACTTGGAATGTGGTCAAAATAACATTAGATTTTACAATCCCGATAGCCGCGTGAAGGATCTGAAAATTGTAATTTATTGATTAAGATGAGCATGTCTTCAATGTTTGAAGAACTAATGCTTGTCTGTTGATTATCATCGTTAGTTACCTCCAGAACTGCAGCTGATTGGAAAATCAGCAAAGGTAGCCTCACTGCATGGTATATCTTTTCGTAGTTTTTACGGTTTTCAATCGCTAGCCAAAAGACGTAAGCCCAACCAACGGTTAATGCCAAATTATACAGCATTAAATACGACTTAGAAATTACTCCCATGATGACAAAATCGAAGTTTTTATCAGAATATACACAAAGTGAACTAAACCGGGAACAGAGTTTCTCAGTTTACCCTTAATTAGGTTAGAATTTTTCAATTCTCCGTCTCGTCTAAAAATACTTTCCACTTTGACTGTTCTGGAGGAACAGAATAAAATCCACCTTTTTCTTCTAGTATAACGGTAGACGCCAATGCTTCGTTCTTTTGGTGATTATTCTTGAAATATTCTGCTTCACTGTTGACGTAATATTGGGATTTCTCGTTCCCGTATGGTAATGATGAATCAAGTTCCTCCTCTTGTTCTTGCACAACCTTATTGTAAACTTCTTGGAGTTTCTCTTCTGTGTGTATTCCTCGCGCTATGTTTAACTGTTGTACTGCAACTCTACATTCCGCTCCTGAACCCTTTTGATAAACCTGCGAGTAGTGAAAATAGTCATAAAAAAATAAATGCATAAACAAAAAAAAATTATTACAATTTTAAAGCCAATGAGTCTGAAGATAAGAGTTATGAATTTGCAAACATGTTTCGCTTCAGAGAGAACATTGTGTCGTTGTTTTGTAACCGTCTACGTCTAAGAATACAATATCGTTAAAGTCTACGATAAATTATAAAGGGGAAAGTTACATATATTGAAATCCGAACTTTCATCAATCAATTCCAATTACACTGATTTTACGGCCATTTTCATATTATTACGTTTTTCCCCAAAAGTAATAAATCACATTCACAATTCTTAACTACAGGAAAATCACAGGTTTATGAATTATCTTTTAGTCAACTAGTGAATAAATGAAATTGAATGTCTGAGTCATTTCTAACTTACCTGTTGTACACTCTGTTTAGTACAACAAATTTTGCAAGTCCATTTATTGGATGACTTTTTCACAAACTGGACCTGCAAATGACGAAGTAACCGGTATAAATTATCAAAATGTTATTAAACATTCATTGTGTACAGTACAAGATAACATTAAATCACACAATTTCTTCTTATTTCTCAAAACTCAAAATGTATATACCATTTCTAACTAAGTTCTAAAAATAATTAGCCTTTGCATTTTTTTACCGTACGTATTTACACTAGAAAAAGAAGCCCGGAATAAAATATTATGATGATACTAAGAACGAAAAACGCACTCTACACCGTTTCGTTTTGGTGAGACCAGAAAGTAATGGGTTTCCCTAAGAATGATTATGTAATGTAAAGTTTTGTGCATGAATACAGCAAGTGATATTTTACTGATATGAACTTGTAATATCCAGACAGGTGCTTTATTACTAATATAATTTTCTAATTTCCTCACCTTCCCTTCAAATTACACGTCACACTTGCGTTTCAATAATACCTTTTGTATTAGCCCTGGGAAAATTTGTAAATTATCTCTCAAGAGATTCCTCGCCCATAAAAACTACTTCTGAAGAATGTTTCGCACAAACAACACCACTACATACGATTATCAATTACCAACTACTTGCCCACAGTCCACATCACCATGCAGTCATCATATTTATAAGCAAAAGTTAGTAAAAAGTATATAAGCAAATGTCAGACTGTTGGGTAAATCTTGCACAAGAGCTTGACGTTGACCACCAAAACCGGATTTTGTTTCATATGATCTCTGTTGTTGGCTCATGGCTGTGTGCCTTTGCCTTCACCAATTTTCACTATCTCGGTAAAGAGTTGATGGTTGAGATGAGAGAAGTGAGAAACATTACATACATTCTATTGCAATACTCGGCTCGGGGAATGCGACTGCGATAGATAAATATAAATTACTTGATATTATTTGGATATAGAAAATTGACACAAAGACTATATATGGCAATGGCAAGCAATAAAGTCCTTCCAAGCATTATACAAGCAAGCGTAATACGGTGACCGTATTACGGTCCAGTCAGTTTTAACTAAATGTGCCCTCAGCCCTAGTTCAGTTCATAGCTCAAGCTGTAATTCTAATTCAATTTCAATGACATGCACATGTTTTTAGACTGCATGCGGATTGATAATATTTTACACGTAGCATAGCGTCACTTTTAGGTTTTAGGACTTTGGATTCGAGTCATGCTGTTAAGAGGTTGGACTGGGAAAGCTGGTTAAAGTTAAAGTTTAATGGTTAACTGTTGATGTTTCAGCTTTATGTCTTTTTCAAGCATTCTCTCTTCACCGGTGATAAAATCACATCACATCATCAACAACATAAAAAATGAGATGGTATGTATGTATGTACTATATATTTTTCGCATAGGTATTATTCTATCTTCATGCAAATGCAAAAATGCATCATGCAAGGCCACTAAAACTGATTTTCCTGCACCATAGTACAGAAGTTCATTTTCAATTAAATTCCCACACACCACACACAAGATACAGAAAACCAACTTACCTGGAATGTTTTGCAAGAAACACACAAAACCACCTGGAATGTCTGAGACATCCCAACAATTCCTCTACAAGTATTTAAAACACAGATTTTCCAAACATAAACACCGGCATGCGAAACCACCGGTAAACTAATGTTAGATGCTGGATTTAACGATCCATATTCGTAATCCTAAAATGAGTAATTAAATTTAACTTCTTAACAGTGACACTGGACGACTGATATTATGAAATGACTGAGATGAGATCACATCACATTCACATCTACGAGAAGAAAAAAACGACTGCCACTTTTTCAAAAAGTCTTTTTGATGATTGATGATGATATGAATTGAGCACATGAAATGAAAATGGAACTGTGTGTGACTGTGGTGCATGCATGGTGTGTATCCGTCAGTATCACACTGCCCCATCTCCGTCCATTCCTCGTGTTCTCATTGAGTAGTTACATGTGTGGCCGATATCGAAAACAATGTACAATGTAGCTTGTAGCCAGCACCAGACCAGCAGTGTGGTATTTGATTGGACTTTTTTCGCAAAAACAAATGCGTTTAATTTCATTTCATACTGATTAATTGGTTGTAAATTAGTTAACAAAATGAAGGTGAAAGTGTTAAGTAGAAATCCGGACAAATATTTAAGAGAAACCAAGAATGACGTTCACAAAGTTCCAAGGAACTATGACCCAGCGCTGCATCCTTTTGAAATGCAACGAGAATATGTTCGAGCATTAAATGCGACAAAATTGGAAAGAGTTTTTGCGAAACCATTTCTTGGCTGCTTTGACGGCCACTCTGATGTCGTTTCCTGTCTCCACAAACACCCCGACCAGCTTTCATGGCTGTATTCTGGAGCTGCAGATGGAGTGGTATTTTGAATTTAATACATAGACTTATATTTAATATGTCAAAGAGATTATTATGATTTGGTGTGCAAATTAAAAATGGAATGATTGAATGGTTAAATAGGTGAAGCAATGGAACATTCCGTTACGGAAATGTGTCCGAACGGTCCAAGCTCACGAAGGTTATGTAAGAGGAATAACGTTTGACAAAGACGGAGAAAATTTTATAACGGTAGGAGACGACAAAAATATACGATTTTGGTCTTCGAAGTCTCCGGATTCTTTATTGCAAGAGGATGGCGAAAATCTTCCAAAACACAGCATTATAACAAAGGTAAGTGATCAAATCACAGACAAACTAATTTGGAAAGTATAAATCGCTTTTATCTATTGGCATTTGGCCGCCAAATTTTGGCGTAAAACAATAGGTGCTTAACTCATTATTATTATGTCATTGTTCTCCTTTTATACCTTTTACAGTACCAAGTGACAAGTATAAGTCATCATGCAAAGAAATCGATGTTTGCAACTTGTGGAGATGCCTGCCTCTTGTGGGAGGATGAAAGGAATGAACCTGTAAATAAATTCGAATGGGGAGTTGATACAATGAATTGTGTTCGCTTCAATCCCTCTCAAACCAATGTGCTAGGTAATTATTTGATGTACAACAGTATGCCAATGGTCAGTTCAATATTTAAGTTAACTATTTTAAATATATACTGTATCGTTATCGATTTCTATTTGTAGGGGGTTGTGCAAGTGACCGGAGTATTATACTGTACGATATCAGAGGTGGGAGCCCGATAAGACGAGTTGTTCAGAGCTTACGTTCAAACACAATTTGTTGGAACCCTATGGAACCTTTCGTATTTGCTGTCGCAAACGAAGATTACAAGTAAGCAACTAACAATTTTATAACACTATGTATGTCTCTAAAATGTATTGTGGTTGTGATAGGAGTGTTTTGTCACTTTCATTTCAGTTCATACCTTTTTGATATGAGGAGACTGAACAATCCACTAAATGTTTTCAAAGATCATGTCAGTGCCGTCATCGATGTAGATTTTAGCCCAACTGGAAAGGAGATTGTTTCTGGAAGCTACGATAAAACAATTCGAATCTTTGAAGTTAATAAGGTATTAAAGTTTTGTTTTTATCACGTTATAATAATATACAAGTCCACCCAAACAGTTAATTTGCATTAAATAATTACACAGGGACATTCCCGAGAAGTATATCATACTAAAAGAATGCAACGACTGACATCCGTTGTGTGGACTTTGGATAATAAATACATAATCTCAGGAAGTGACGAAATGAATATAAGAATCTGGAAGGCGAGGGCTTGGGAAAAGTTGGGAACGGTATGTTCTTTCATTTTCAAATATGTAAATATTATTATTGCACGTAAACTAGAGTCCTCATTCAATAATGTCTCTTTTAGCTGAAAACGCGAGAAAGAAATGCAATAAACTACAATGATAGTCTCAAGGAGAAGTTTGCTCATTTTCCACAAATCAAAAGGATTTCTCGACATCGCCAAGTTCCACGGCATGTGTACCAGGCTAGAAAGGAACTTCAAACTATTAGAGATTCTAAAAAGCGAAAGTACGTGTCAAAATTTCAACTCCACTTATTCAGCTCATTCATTATCTTTAAAAGACTATAACAATGTTGGAATTTATATTTGATTGTTGCCCTTTAGGGAGGACAACCGGCGTCAACACACGAAACCAGGAACGGTGCCTTACGTTTCGGAAAGGCAGAAAAACATTGTCTCCGAACAGGAATAATTCTGGCGTTAAGCACATTTATTTTTACAATATCCACCTAATTCACTTTTATTCACTTTATATGTAAAATACCTTACGGATGTATGATTTATTTGAAAATAAATGTTAATTCTCATGTTTAATTTTTGTTATTATATATACACTTAATCTGAAAAAGCAGTTTTAATTAAAAAATAATAATTAACTATATATTATACCCAAATTGATTCCGCTAGTTCATTTTTGTCCAAGAGTATTTCACGTTGTACAACAAGCTTTCAGTATTTCGTGTGTTACTGTGTACCATTCATCCACAGAGTTGTTTAATTAGACAGCACATAAAATACACGTGCACAGGAAAGTTACAGATGAACCTTTACCATAGTCATTTTAACATTTAGTACAAAGGCGATGGAGAAATGTATTCTGTCATAAAAACATAGAATTAAAAAATCATGCTACATACATGACATGAGCCACCGTACCGTATTTATCTCCCTAATGTCCCTAATGAACCTAAAACCATGATAATTTTTGACAAGCTTTCTCATTATAACAACTATTCCATAACTATAACCACTTCGACTCAACACTCCGACCGACCTGACCGACTCACGTATCATATAAGTTTATTTGCTTTCTTATAAACTTGTCACGCGTTGTACCTCTTCTAGTACTAAACGTGCAACTTCAATAACATAGCATCATATTTATATCTACTTCTCAGAACATCCAGCTGTAATGTAAACGTGAGAAAGCCGGATTGCGAAAAATCAGTAGACAATCGAATCGAAGGCTAAGTTTTATAGCCAGAATCTAAGAGAGTGATTATCACTCAGTGATACTGATACATTAAATTAGCAGTAATTTATATATACGAACTTAAGGACATTGTTGACAACAATTTGTTGTTTACATAAAAAAGAGTGTAGTTCAAACTTAAGTTGGAGATATCGAGGAAAGAAAATTAAAGCCGTTTTAAAATAATAATAGCTAAAATGGTTTGGAACATCCGCCCGTTCTTTGCACAAACCAATCGGAATTTGCATGTCTCTTCTCCTCATTGTTCATCGAATGTGCCAGATTCTAAAAAAGCAGCAACTGATATTGGACCAGCAACTTCACAGACTCAAGAACAAGTGCCGAGGTCTTCAAGTAGACTTCCTGGTATATAAATCTATCCTCCTATATTTATATATTTACAAAATAATTTTGGGCGTTCAATTTTTTTATTATTTCAAATTTTCCCTTTCCAAGGTGGTCCAAAAGGTACTCCAACCCCGCTGGACAAGAAATATCTGGTTTGGTCAGGACTGTATAAAACAGCAGATGAGATCCCGAAGCAACTTGAGTAAGTTTACTAAAGCTGTGTACTCCCTAGACGCCTCTGATTTTAATCACAATTTGACAGTATGTCAAAGAAGATGAAGATATTTTGTTAAGCGATTTGTTTGTTTTTCTGTGCAGAGCGGACGTAATATACAGAGCAAGGTAATTTTACCATTATTATTTTAATTGAAAAGGTTATTCTTTTTTTGTTGAATATATATTTTTTCTGATTTTTAGGAGCTGGGGTAGAATTCGACTCAACCTATCATTTCTTCTTCTAGCTGCTCTTGGAGGGTTGAGCATGGTTATTTTAGGAAAGCGAGCAGCAGCCAAGGGTGAAAGTGTCGAGAAACAGAATTTAGAATGGCATCGTCAGATCAAAGAAGATTATGAACGAGAACAGAAAGCTAAAAAATAAATTTCGTCAGAATAGAATTTTAGATTATAAAACTGGAAGATAGCAAATGCAATAATATTTTTAAAATAAGTTAGTTTCGTAGATTGAAGCAGAATTAAAAAGTGATAAAGAGCGTATAATATAAATGTAAGTACACGCCCCTTCAAAACCTGTGTATATAATTTCAGCTTTATTAACGGTACGCATAAAAAACGGTATTCTTATCGTGTAAGTAAAGAAAATTGCCTAATCCTGTTTTTTTTATTTGAATCATAAATCAAATTCGTAGGAAGGGCCAAAGCCAAGCCTATTCCATAACGATTATATGATATATGTAGGTCGTAGGTAAATCTGTTACTGTTAAGTCATTAAGTCAGCCAATCAGCCATACATATGTAGATGGGAAGGTACATAATCATTGAATGAAAACTATTATTGTTATAAATGCTATCTACCTCCGCCATATTGAATGAAATGGACCTATAAATAATTTGTAGTCAGCAACAATTTAAAAAATATATTTGAAGAGACTCCTCTAGGAATTTAGAATATTGCATTGATTTATTTGAGATTTAAACCTGCAAGTTTTTTTTGGGTGCCTCACTTTCCTAAGTTAATGTCATAGATGAGATTTTGAGTAAAATCGAGCGAAATAATTTTGTTATTAATAGTCATTTGTGGGATAAAATGGTGTACGGACTGGGTATTTTAGTTTTTATCATACGAAAGGCCTTTCCCAACCAAGCCCTTTCAGTGAAAGGCTTTCACTGTTAGATCAGCCTGAAGTTTAGACACGGATTTGGAGAGTGAATCAACTTTATCTCCGTACTGGTATTTTACTTCTTTAATCTCTTTGTTGTGAAGACTTTCTTGGTTGATTAATTTCTGTTTCAATTCCATTCGCTCTTTTGCATGCTTCTTCCGGAGACTTTTAATTTCTTCATTGGCATCTTTGAGCTGACGTTCGTATCTCTGTAAAATAGAAGAGATTAAAAATGCCAATCATCTATACATCTTGATTTGCATCTGGCTGACGTGTTGTGTACTAAATTTACTGCATTTGATTCCTGAATTTCGCGATGCAATGTTGCAATATGCTGATGGTGATTTACATCTAAATCTTGCTTCTCGGTCTGAGTTGTGATTAGACTGCAATATATGGACCAATAAAGAATGGGGAGGCACTCTTGGTATAAAAAAAGAAAAGGGTATGTATAAATAAATCAATTACCGATGGCGTAGATCCAGTAATTCTTGCTTGGTCTGTTCCAATTGCAACTTCAAAGTCTCCACTGACGTTTGACTTGTTACTGTGACTGACTGGGTCTCTTCGTCAAATTGCTGATTGAGAACCTCATTTAGGGTCTAGAAGTATTTACCCACTTTCTTATTATTACATTTCACATACAAAAATAACAATAATCATTATGATTTCATCGCACCGGTAGAGTTTTAATCATTTTACGAAGGGATTGCATTTTCCGTTTTAATGCATCCTCTTGATCACATTTGGGAGCGTCTGCGAGTATAATCTTCATTAATTCGTCTTTTCGTTTCTGCAAATTTAACTTTTCCCCTTTAGCACCTTTTCGGAAGTTTTGAAGTTGTCGGGCCAAGTCTTGTTCGAAATGTCGTTTATACTCCATGAATTCTTTCTTCAATTTTTCAATCATAAAGTCCTTGGCTTTGAGTATCTTTTGGTTTTCCATGTGCAAGTTATCAATCATTTCCTGAAAACCGTCAGTGGTCGTATCACATTTCCCCAACTTTTTCCGGTAGTGTTGCTGGAGTTTCGTTAATTCGTTTTCTCGCTCATCCATAGCCATCTTTATTTTCTGATTGAACTCAGCGAGTAGAAGTGACTTCAACTTTGCAAGGTGTTTTTGGAATGCATCCCAAACCCAAGCCGAATATTTTATTTCGAATTCATCACCGCCTTTCTCTATTATGTCATTCATGGCTTCTTCAAAGAGTTGATCACCAACATCTGCAAATGAGGTCTGAAGTGCGGTCGAAAGGGGTTGATTTGGTTGAGAAAGGCTACTACTGCTCCTGCTTTTCCTTTTACTTCGAGAACGCACTGAGACCGTTGAACCGACTAAATTCACTCCACTCGATCCTGCTTCAGTTTCACGGACTGTCTTAGTGGATAATGTACGAGTAGGTCCCTGGAAGTCTAGAAAACAATCAATGAATAAATCAAATGGATCATTAGATGTGATTTTGTCATTGTGCATCTTGTGATGAATGTTATCAAACTTCTCGTTGCTTCAGGAAGTATCTCCTCATCTCCCTTCAGTAAACCGTCGAGCTCAGGAAAAGGCTTTTTGAAAACAGTCTCTAATCCGGAGGATGCTTCTTTACTATTGAGTTCAAGGTAGAACATCGCGTTGTGGTACCTAACACTTTGTTTCTCCTCAGTGGATGACTATAAAATATTTCCAAAATATTTTTTTTAAACTTTTGTCACCTTGTGTTAATTGATTTATCCTATTTACATATTATCTTTCTTCTTGAACCTGTAATTCATCTAATTTATCATGTTGTGAAGTTCCTGGAGACGAGGGATTGTATGTGCCTTGTTCCTGGAAATCTTTTGGGTCGGTGGCAAATGCTGGACCAACAGGTTCAGAAGTCTTTTCAACTCTTGAACGGCTAGAGGATCGTGATCTTTTTTGCGAAGTTTGGATTTTTGAATGAAGTTTATGAATTGTCCGATCCTGAGTTTCTGCGTTAGAAAATTCTAATCCGCTGAAAATATGAGCGACTTGTGGATCCTGTTCCTGGGTTTTGATGGTACTTTCTCTGGCCTGAATCTCATTGCCATTGTTCATATCATCATCCTCTGTCCCCAATTTTCTGTTGACTTTGGAACCCGGACTGAATATGCCACTCAGCGATGTAATCAACCGTGAAAACATTTTAGAGAGGGAATTGATGAAAAATCTAAAAATATTTTGATTCACTCTAGTGAACTCCTATTCAGGAATTAGGAGTCTAGAAACCTGCAATCTTCATGTCATGGCCAAAGATATAAAGACAGATTTAGATAGGCACCGTTTCGAAATATTATGATAATTGATCGAGCATTTTTAAATATTTGTTGTTGATGCTACAGTTTCTATGAATGTGGCTTTTAATTTTAATTTAATTTTTAATTTAATTTAATTTTTTTAATTCATATGACATTTCATTTGATAACATACTAACGCATATAAAAATGTTCGTTATCTATTGCAAAGTGAAACTGAGCACCACACTACTCTTCATAATTGGACATTAAAAGTTCATGATATGGATCGCATGAGATTATTGAGTTTATTTTTACATTTCAGAAAGTGAATGAAAATAATTTTTATCCAATATTTGTTATTTGGAACCATTGCGCCATTTGCAGAAATGACAAGCAAAATATCCATTGGCACAAAAATTACATTTTACAATTGAACATTTTATACATTACATACTCTACTTGGTACTATACTATTACCAAACCTTATATTGGTATATAGTATTTATTTATGACGAAGTAATTATGTACTCCCATATCATTTTAACTCAAAATTTCACATTCTGAAGTTATTTCCACCTCCCTGACCTGTAACACCTAAATTTTTAATTTCAAACAAACAGCCAGCAGCTGGTTGTAGTAACTTTTCTTCCTCTGAATTGCCATCAATTGCAGAGGTTACAAACATCACATCCAGATTTGGCCCCCCGAAGGCAATGGAAGTAATGTTTTTGGCAGGTAATACAATTGATTTAATCTTTTGTCCATTCGTTCCATTAAGATGAAGAATCTATTATATCAGCTCAATAAGAAGAATGTCCACTTTCGGAGATTTAAAGTATGTAATTCGTAATACTTAATACCTGACTTCCTTGCCAGCATGCGACCCAGAGATTACCCTCATTGTCTATGCTCATTCCATCGGGATCTCCTATTTCCCCAGTTACATTGAAGTCAAACAGAGTTCTTCTATTGCCTACAACATAGAGATTGGATGAATCATAAATACCACATCACTGTTTTGATTGAAAGACAATTTTTGCAAGAGAAAGTTTACTGATGGTTCCCTGTTCACTATGGAAGTCGAAAACATCAACCTTTCTGGTTGGAGTGTCAATGTAGTACATCAAAGTGTTATCTCTGTTCCAAGCAATGCCATTTGAAATTCCAACTTCCGTTTGAACCAGTTGAATTCTGCTGTCAACACGGTACAGATTCCCAGTTATCTCCCCGCTTTCACCCATCGTACCTGCCCACAATCTTCCGCTTGAATCACATTTGCCATCATTAAACCGATTGTTGGGATATTCTGGCTCCACAGAGAACAAGTTTGTAAGGGAGGTTGGAGAGCTTGACCTTCCATCCCACTCCATGAGTTGTAAAGTTCTCTCTACTGCAACCACAAATTTGTTCGGTTGACCTTCCACGGGCACGACTGAAATGAAATCAAGCAGATAGTATTTCTCTCCAACGGTCTCGAAAATTTCTGCTCTCTTATAAATAGATGTTTACTTAGGGTAACGCGACCCAACTCTATTCGAGCTTTGGTATGTTCCGCAGTGGATGGTACATAGCGATGCACGAATTTCCCACTTAGGTCTACATAGTACAACGCTTGGGTTGCAACGTCCCAATGTGGCCCTTCCCCTAAGGCACACGTCGGTACAACTTTGACTTGGGGATTCATGATTCAAAAATTTGTGAAATTGTTTATTAAAGTATGAAAGTTTATTGTTGCGCCTGCTGCGTTGTTGAAATAACTGTGACGTGATTTCCAAAAAGTGGTACAGTTAAAGGCTTTAAATACGCATTCAATATTTGCAGTGAAAGAAAAATATACGCCTATCAAACTAAATATGTACTTGCGTAAAATTAGGTTTAGAGCATTTTTCCTACAGGAATTTTTACAAAACGCAATTTATGGATCGCTCTAAACCAGTAGATAAAACTAGCTTCTAACTTTTACGAGTGAAACAAAAACGATACGCCAAAAAAGTCAAATAATATGATAAATACGATGTAGGTTAAGTTTAGGGACATAATGCTAATGATAAACCGTCAACCGATACCACCACACCACAAGCAAAGTTCCATCCCCGCGGTGACCTCAAACCACCTAATTTCAAATGGATATGAATTGGATATTGGATGCGACAATGTTGTAATGTGGGGTATTCCTATTTAACATGTCATGCTTCATCGAGGTACGGAGCTAAGCAAACATTTGTTTACGAACGATCCACACAATTATTTATGTTGTTAGTCACGCACCACGCATCGCTCTGCAAGTGAACATTTATCATTAAACTGAATTGATGTGTAGGTGTTTTATGAAAATTGCAATTTGCATTTTAGCAATTCAACGGACAAGGAGTACGTACATGATTTGAGTTATAGCTTGACTTGTAGCTGACTTATTGATGATGTGAAATTATTATTATTAGGATTCCTAATTTAGGAATCGTCAATAAAATAAGAATGTTGGTTATTTTAGATGCTTTATTATTGTGGCAGCGGCAGCCCGTACAAAATACTGTCTAGTCGCTTATTACAGTCACAGATAAATATGACAGGATTGATGAATTGTTAGCATTAAAGCAAATTAAAATATCTCTCATTCTTTTTGGAAAAAACATATTTTATTCTTTTTAAGTATAAAAAGTAGCAAGTAGATAATAGGTCAGTGCTTATTTATGCTTTAAAACCTGAACTTCATCCAACTCCATTTCCGCATTATCGTTGGCGCCTTGAGAGAATCGGTTACTTATATGTGATAGATCATATTTCATTTCTTCGGAATATTTGGACACACATTTCCATTTAACGTAGTTTTTTAAAGAACAAAGTATCCCCAGTAAGAAATCGCATATTGTAGATGCCTATTATTTTTTAAATTAGAAATATAGACACCTAAAAATTAGAAGAAAATAAGTTTAGTATTTCTACTTCATACCAGAGAAAACAATCCAACACTGGCACCAATAACGAGAATGAGTTTTACTGGATCAAATTTTCTCCCCTCTCCTTCAACGTCAATAACAAATTTGATTCCGTAGTTCCTTGTGAGAGTACGTCGATTTTCCTCATGATAAGTCGTCGATCTGCAAATAAAATTGAGAATTCCATTTCTGATTTTACAATGTAACAACAAATAATCTGTTATTAGATTTAAAGAATATGACGAACAAAAAATTAAATCCGGGTGAAACGTAGGCTTGTGGATTGTCAAGTCTGGCAAATGAGTATTTTGGTCGGCAAGTTGAGATCGACTTTCCAATATCGAAATCACAAAACCATCCAATTCTTAAAGCAAAAACAGCCCCTGTCAGAGCCACCGTTTTGTAGTTCTCATTAGCGCCAGCCACAATGTCCCCTAATCGGAAAGTGGGACAGTAGGGATCAGTTTTGGAATTATAAAGGCAACTTTGAAGGTACTCCTTCGTTGCACTTTCCATAATATTTCGGCGTTTGTAGTATGGTCCAAAATGTGGAAATTCTATGGAATTTTTTACTAATACGGTGAATTCCTTGGTAGCCTCTAATAGTGCTTGGTTTCCGCCCCTACGGCAAATAATTTTCAACTTTGTAATCATATTCCAATCCCTGAATCAAATGCATTTTCTCCCTTAGCCTTACAGCGGTAAACCTCCTCCTTCTGTTGGACACCAAGCCTCAACTTCGCACGTTTTTACATTGAAAGGTCCGTCCATCCGTACGCATTTCCCAGTCATAAAGCCATTCCCCAACGGAAGTGACTTTCCTGGCTTACAGTCTTTATCTGCATTGCATTTGGCACCCTCCACCTTTATGCTCTGATAATATTTACGTATATTTCAGTGAATATAATAATTTAGATATGTATTACAATTCAGAAATAATACCAAATCTTGACTGACAGATTTGACTTGTTTTTCTCACCTCGGGACATTTTCCTCGAGTCTGATTTGGAGTTATGGCCACGTTTGTTAAAATAAAGAAACCTCCACTCTCTTCCCCCTGAGCAGGAATGGAAATATCCGAAGCATCCCAAATTCTTTGGTACAGCTCAGGACTTAGCACGTTTAGTTGTTTATCTGTAAATGTTGATTTAAGTACTCCCTTGACCTTTGTTACAACTACCGACTCCAAATGACTGGTTGTTTGATAGGCTTTCGACCAGAAGATTCCATACCTTTACAAGTCATATTTTAACATTCTATTACATAATATATTACAGGAAACGAAAAATAATACGTACGTAATTTTGGAGAATAAATATATAAAACGCACCCTATAATATAAAATGTAATGAATATTACAATAGATAAGTGAACAAAATACAAAGGTTTACTGGGAATCTTAACAACCCGGCCGGTGGTATACACAAGCGAGGACATTCTTTCCCAAAAATATTCATGTGTTTAAAAGAAAAGTACAAAATATCACAGAGGTAAATGTCCAGGTATTAAACGGTTATACTCCAACTGTCAGTGCTAATACATTTTCAGACGTTGTTTAAACGGAAAACTGACCCGATTCTTCGATTGTTTACAGACAATTCCCATCTTGTTGGTTGAATGGATGATGCAGATGTGCATGAATGCTTCAAGATGAACACATGGATGATATCATCGTAGGTAGTTGATGAGTAGCTGAGGCATTTTTTTCCCTCAAACCTAAACCCTTCTAAACCCGTCATAACAGTGTCAAGCTAAGCTGACCAAGATATGAACATTTTTCAACACTCGTAGAATAAAGGGTGATAATGATAACAGACCGAATATGTGTAGGTGTATCTTTAAGTAACTTTCAGTGTAAAGTGATACATGCTTGTGAAACCAAGTGAATGGATATTTATGTAATGTAGTATAATGTTTGTTTGCATTTTCATAACTGCTTGCAACAATTAAATAAATTGAATTCTTTATCAGTTTTATCTTTAATATATTTTTCTTGTGGTATGCAATATCATGATGAGGATTTCCGTTGGAATTTAAGAAGAAAATGCATTCAACAAAGCCGCAAGACCTACCGAAAGTTTTTTGTAGGCGTTTTCTGTTTAATAAATTTTTTTGCAGAATTGTTTGCATAAATCGCCCATGGATTTTGCAATTATGGTATTGGTACATAACATAACTGAAGCTTTTTGTGGTCTTGTAATACCCCGGTTGTCGAATTCACTAGAAAGTCAACTTTCTTTATTCGTAGTAAATACACACAGTATTGACGAATCTACTTATTTAAATGTACATTTTCTTGTGATTAACCGTGCCAGATGAGTTGTCATCGAAAAACATCCGGCCAATTTGTATTATCATGTTGTTTGTTTACATGTCCATCTATCTAGCTTCTAGCATCTCACACTCATGTCATCTTGCGAAGTTCTAAATCCATCCTTCCTGCAATTTCTGAACATGCTGCAGAGAAACGACTCACACGTTTGTAATTTGTTATCAAATGTTGTACATAGATATTAAATTAACCTATGAAAGCTGCTTGTAAAAAAAAATAAGTGTATCAGAAAGAGAACACAAAGCAGACACAAAGGAAAAAAGCACGATTGCAAATTGCAAACCATTTCATGTATTCCGCGTTAAATGCTCACAATTCACCGAAGTTGAAAACTGTACCGTCTTGGATGCTTCCGTGTGTAATAAAATGAGTGATCTTGGAAGACAAAAACTCTTTAGATCAGAAAGATTCAAATAAAGATTCTCGACGAGCCTGAATATCATTAAATAAAGCAAGTGGGTGCACCATAAACGATACTTTAATACATGATGTAATTTGGTACAGATTGAGTTTGTAAAAAGGATTTTTCAAACACACATAGTATTATAAATAAGTACACTCAAATGTTTGAAGTTATCATTTACCCGATAAAATATTAGTCTAGCTTTCTAGCAGAACAGTGGATACTTTGTATCAAAAACCATGAGTTTACATTACAGCGATTTAAAGGATAAAAGGGAGTCTGTAGTTTTACTATTACTATGTATATGTATTTTATACGGTGATTTCATCCTGTTCACTTATCTTAGCTAATTTTACGTCAGTCGTGTGTGTCGTGTGTTTAAAGAGTCTAAAAGCACAAAGCTTTTTGTGGTTGGTAAAGTCACAACGAAAATGTTTACATGTGTTAAGTTTTGTTTCTTCCACTCCACTCATGGCAATTAGTAGCAGTCGCTTTGTTTTATGAGCCATTAAGGTCACAAAAAGTGGGTGATATGATGATAGTCCACTGTCGATCTTTTGTCCGACACATCACACTCTCCACCATTTTGATGCATTCTTTCATTTCTTCGTTATCAATTCATTTTCGTATGCCTTTGTAATGACAATAATCTGACAATACTGACGTGAAAATTTTATCGTACCAATTAAGTTATTAAGAATTTGTGATATCAAAGTGATCGTTTTTAGCAAATCAACTCACTGATTTTTATTAGACCTCACGGATCCAACCAAAACCAATCGCTTGTTTCATTCTTTTGCGTTCATGTAAAAGTGTAAAAGGCACAGCAACTTTTGTAAACAATTGTTAAGAAAGCATCGCTATATTACACGTTATATCTGGAACTATTGAAGCAATCGTCCCATCAACGCGGCGTCATCAGTGAAGTTTATTAAGTTATTACTTAGTTTGTGTTGTTTGTGAGTTATAACAAACAAAATTGTGATGTGATTGCTGCTACGACTGCGATGCCTGCTTAGAGAAAGTTTTGTAAGTGACGTAAAACACTTATTTAGTAACACCAAATTATGAGATGCATGTATAAGTGATTCATAAGGTCGCATTTGAGATTTTACTTTTAGCTTCCACGTAACTTAACCTGAATTTATGTGGAAGCATTGGTTGATACCAATACCAATAATTGCATGACGTTATTATCAATTTTAAGACGATATCGTAAATTGGCAATTCAGCAATAAATCATTTACATATACATATATTCAAGCATCGATTTAATTCTCATATTTTAATGACGAAACTTGCGACTTCAATGACCTTGTTACTAGTTAAATTCGATGACAAAATGGACTGAATCCTAATAGATTTGGAAAATACGCGTGTTATAATATGCAACATTGTCATATTTCATTTCGTAATAAAAAGAGTATCGCGTTGTGACAATGACTTATGACCATGTTAACCGCACACCAAACACTACAGGCTACGATTATATGTATTTATTTGTGTGTTCCTACAATTATGTAAAATTACTGGAAAAATGAAAACATGGCTAAAAAATAAGACACTTTTCAAATTAGAATTGGCTGCAAAAAAAGTACATAATGCTGTGTTTGCTTGCACATGCTTGGGGAAGTTGTTGCTTTGTTGGTGTATTTAGGTAGATAGAATTCACACTTGTAGATTCATGAAAATGAGTGAAATGAAAATGATGACTTTATGGTTTCATTTGGTATGGTTATGGTTATGGTATGGTATCGATATCAATGGTGTCAAAGAAAGGAATCGCACATGTGAGTGATGTTTATATAAGGCTATAATATAGCAAGGCAAGCAGCTGGGTAAGCACAAAAGAATGCGGCATCTTCAGCCGTACAATTTTGATAGATGTATTAATAAATTACAACAATTGCATATCATAGTATAGCACAGTGTGTTGTGCACTAATGAGACATTTCATTATATTTAATTGGTTGGCACGTTGGGCAATAAACTGATTACAATTTATATAAGATATCTTATACGCATTAATATACTAACGCTACCAAGTTTATACACATAGACGAAATAGACGAATAAAGAAGTGTTGCAATTTGTAAGTTGCAATAATGGTTTTTGTGACATTTTGTAAACCTGTGTTTTGCTCAAAGATGATCACGATCAGACAGAGTATAGGCTGCTCAACGCGTATCTTAAATTAACTTGCATTTTAGAGAAAGTGAATGTAACTAGATGAATAAGCACGACTTATCTACATACTTGAATTCATCTGGTTGAACTTCTAAACAATTTTATTCGCAATAGATTTCTTACATCGAACTGAAAGTTACAGGTTTAGCACAGAATTCCTTCTTCATGGGTCTTTCGTTTTGAAAATAATCTATTGAGAGAAATATATTGGACAACAGAATGTCTACTAATAATAATTTCCCCTGTTGGAACAACCAACGTTAGGAAAAGGAATAATCCTTCGTGAACTCATAATACATTTTTGGTTATTATGGTCCGTAAAACACGATCCGCAACTTTTAATTTATATCAGTCGCAAGGAGAAAGCACCATGTCATCTTATAACACAGGAAGGGTTCGTAAACGGCGAAGTCTTCCCAAAGGTGGTCGTGCACGTGCTTATGAATGTGAATTAGAATTTATTGTTTAAAAAGAAGTTCGGAAAAGTAATTGTCTGATATTTTAAATGTTGCTGCAGATGAAAAACCGCCAGACGACGATAGCTCTTTGTCTGGTGAAGATTCTCTGGTAGACAAAAGGCAAATAAAAATCATGGGATCAACCGAAGCAAATCGCCAAGAAGAGGACTTTCAACAAGATTGTACATTTGCCGAAAATGAACAGGTTTCCACAGGCGTCTTCCCTCCAACACAAATTGTGCTTAAATTAAATCCCTGCATACAGCCTGCAGCAGTAACGTGGCTGGTACGAAAAATTGGTGGAAAGAAACAGGACGGTGGTGCGGAATTGTTAGTGAGATGTGAGCCTTACGGAGGACGCCGAAAGGAGGTGACCATTTTTATAATGAATGAATACGAATACGTATAAAAGTATGAATAAACATTTCCGTAAAATATGTATGGTATACTAAGGATGCCAAACTTTTTGTGACATTACCAACAGAGTTTAGTCCTTCATGTATCCGCATCAAAACTTAAGTTTCTGGAAGTTGCCGATTATTTAGAGTTAAAGAAAGTGGACGATCGTGGAGTCCTCCGAGAATTCACGGTTGGCGACATGGACAGTTTTCTTTATGGAGAGAATACTCTTGATAATCTCCTGACGGCCGCGGAAAAGCAAATGATTGTATTGCACGAGTTAGAAAATATTCGAGCGCTTTCTGGTGAAGACTGTATTCCTGGCTATCCTTCTCAGGCAGTTTACAAGGGCCAATCAATATGTAAAAGTCTAAGCAAATTTAAACTTACATCATAAATATAAATATTTATGTTTGTTTTAAAATAACATTTGTATTCTACAGTTCAAGTGTACTTATCGGAAAAATTAATTGTTTCCTACTATCCACTTCATGACCAAGAAGAACTAGATAAGTTAGGCCAGAAATGGTATTGGGCGTTTTTTCAAGAACAACCGTTTGGTAAATTTGTAAAGTTAAACCTCAAGTAAAATATATTTACGACTGGCATAAGGGGTTCTTAAAATCATGCTTATTTAACATGATCATTTTATATCTTTATTCACAGAGGAAATTCGGAAATATTATGGAGAAGCTATTGCGCTATACTTTTCCTTTTTGGGTTTCTACACAACTTCTCTATTTGCACCAGCAATACTAGGATTAATCCATTTATTCCTGCCAGAAGCTGCATCAAGTCACAGTTTAGTGTTCTTTTGTATTTTTAACCTACTCTGGGTTACCGTGTTTCTGGAAATATGGAAGCGAAAGTGTTCAGAATTAGCCTATGTGTGGGGAACACTGAGGTATGATGGAGGTCGAAGCCAAAATACAAAGCCAAAAGATAATTTGTCATTTCTAAAATTTCTACTTACTTTCGTAGAATGACAAAATGGGAAGAACCACGACCAAATTTTCGGGGTAAAATGATAATTGATCCTGTCACTGGAAGATATCAGCCTGTTTTCCCGTGGTGGAAAACGTGCCTCAAAGTTAGCAGCCTTAAATTTAATTCCACAGCATCCCTACCTGGAAATCACTGACCTCTCAATTGTAGTTTTCCTAATTTTAGATTTATGGTGTTTCATTTCCCATCGTTATCCTTTGCCTCACTGGTGCCTTTTATGTCATGTTGTGTTCATTCTGGACCGAAGAAATGTTAATGGAATCGAAACACCAGGGGTCAGAAATAGCAGCGTATTTAGTTTTTTTTCCCAGTGTGGTTTACGCAGTTCTTGTCTACATTATGAACATGTATTATCGACAACTTGCCGAAGTTCTCACGGAATGGGGTATGCACAAAAATTGTTTATTGTGCAAAATTATTGAATTTCCCATATGAGCTAGTGGTCGAAAACTTTAAACTGACTTCCAATTTTAGAAAATCATCGCACACAATCACAGTTCGAGCGTCACAGAGTGATGAAGTTGGTCCTGTTTGAGTTTGTAAATAATTTCATGTCTTTGTTTTACATTGCATTTTACCTTCAGGACTTGGAAATGCTAAAATATGTAAGTTCTGCTTCTCGCTTCCGGTAATACCTTCACAACTTTCCTTATTATTGAGGAACTAATTGTAAGTTTCATTTCTTTTTACTTGCAGCAAGTTTTTGTCATGCTCATAATTCTTCAAAGCATCAATCACTTCCAAGAAGCAATCTTGCCCCTGGTGTTGAGGAAAGCTAGTACAGCTGTAGGTTTCCATTTTTTACATTATTTCGGCATTCAATACACAATTAAAAATAATTTTGTTGCAAATGTTAAGGGAAGGGACTACATTATAAAGACGTTTCCAAAGATCGCTCAACGTTTGTTGTCTGAAGAAGAAAGCAACAGTACCAATACCTCCAACGAAAGCAACAATACATCGGCTTGTTCAGATAGTATTTGGAGTCCAAAATCACTCGGTCTCCAATCTCTTGATAAGACAGATTCAAGAATTGCTTTAAGCAAAGCAGAAGGTCGAATGGACCCTTATGAGGTAAATAATCGGAAAAAATTAACATGATAGACCACTAAATGGCTCTGAACCTAGTTATTAATTATCGAAATGTGTTTATAGGGAACCTTTGATGACTATTTGGAAATGTTCATTCAATTTGGTTACGTCTTTCTGTTTTCGTCGGTGTACCCGTTGGCTGCTTCATGGGCCGTATTGAATAACGTATTGGAGATACGGGCTGATGCATTTAAACTTTGCAAAGTTTTGAAAAGGCCCGTCGCTCGTCGAGTAAAAGATATTGGAGCATGGCAAATTGCTTTCGAATCAATGGGGGCCATCGCGATTATGACCAATTGTGCTCTTCTCTTTCTCTCCGACGATTTGAGATTATTTGCACCTTCTTTCAGTCCAGCAGAATGGCTGCTTCTTTTTGTTGTTATTGAACACATTCTGATTGGAGTTACACTTGCTCTTCGTCAACTAATACCGGATATGCCTTATTGGGTGAAAATGGCGATGGCCAAGTTAGAGTATCAGTCGCGTCAAGCTTTAAAGAATGAGGTAGTTTTACTTTTTCTTAAAAGAAATGCGAGCGTCAATCAATTTGGTATACGCATAATTTAACATTTTTTATGACATTTTCAGCAAGCTTTCAAATCAAGGCGTCAGCTCACGAGACGATTCAAAACCGTGCATGGACCACGATCTAAGCCTAGTGGAGGATCTTCACAAGCTGCCACTGGAAGTTCCTCAAGTTCTCCAGTTACAACGAGAAAAAGAAGACCGTCATCTAAAGTTCTCCAGTAGCACATTTCTCCGCCTTTTTTCTTTTGCTAAAAGGCGAATGCGACTCGTTTCTAAACTCGTGTTATGTATGTTCGACTCGAAGTGAAAATTAAGAATGCAATATGCCGCGTCGTACTTATGCTGTAATAGTTTTCAATTTTATTTTATTTTTTAAAGCACGTTTTTGCTTTCACCGGGGTATAGACACAGCTACTAGTTCCTAATTTTACGGTTTCAGAAACACACGAAAAATTGTATACGTTTCTAGCTTAACGCGCAATATCTAGTCGAAGTTGTGTGGAACTTCCAATTGCAACTTCAAACATTGGATTGGAATTTCCTCAAAAGCATCATATTTTATATGAAAACATTATCCAAGAACGAAACTGATATTTATTATTTATTTCATAAAATACATTATTTGCATTCTGAAACGAATACTTTTGTGTTGTTTGATTTTAAGTGCCAAATTGTACGATATTAAATGAATACATACATAAATTGCTCAACAAGTCCGGTCTGTTAAAGAATTTATTTACTGTAAAATCTCAACTATCTCATGAATAACATGATTCATTCATGAATATCGATGAAATGACACTGGTTTTCAGCGAAAGTCGACCCAGTTGTTCACTCATGAGACATAATATCTAGACTAAAAAATACATCAGATCCACAAGTCACCGATATTTTTGATACATGAAAAGTGAATGGCATGACACAATGACCATGCATTTGAAGTTGTCAGTCTGTCTCGAGTCTTGAATGCAGTGGTTATTTATTTAAACGTACTTACTCCATTACATATATTATTAATTTTTGCTCTGATGTTGTACTTTGTACTAAGTTGTAATATCTTTACGGATTACGGAGTTTATGTAAAAGCAGTTTTCATTTTTTTTTAAATCATGGTTTAAAGGTTTCCAATGAATTGACTTTAACGTGCCCATATTTAAATTTTAATTATCATGATTTATTTTCACGCTATACTTGAAGCTGGACAGCTTTCATTTGGTGTACGTCTGAACCGACACTAGGCAAAATGGAAGAAGTCCGATTCTAAGCTTGCCGTAGGTGGTACGTTCGAAAGATCAGTAATTTAAACCCATCGTTTATGTGGTAGTACAGAATGATTTGTTTTTATTACAATTTACAAAACACCAAAAAATACATTATTAAACAATATGAGCAAATAAAAGGTGCATCGTTATTTATTATTTTAAAAGCCTAGCATAATATTGTCTGTGGTTGTGATTTTATTGTTAAAACTTAAATAATTGAAAGTCGATGCTTAACATGTTTTAATAACTTAAAATTTCATTTTTGACTCATTTCAATATTTTCAATGCATATTTAATGAAAATGGTCACTCATCATCAATTATTTTAGATTTCCCAACTAACAAAATAAATAATTGTATATATTATTGGGATTGTGACATTTGTTACGAATAAAATAGGAACCTTCTGGGACTTCCAAAATACTCATTCATTTTACATAAACTTTTATATCTCAGTTGTTGGGACGAAGTTAGTATACCTAACCTAACCGTAAATTGTATATTGCAGTTGTAATTTGTAAAAGTAAGACGAGGACAATAGGTAATTCCAATTCCAAGAATCCGAAGGTATGGCTGCAGGTTTACGAAACTTGAACAAACCATTTTAAGGGTAAACGTAAGTGTAAAAAGGTCTATATCGGCGGAAAAAACCAGTTAGTATTGTGGGGAATTCCGAATTCGTATACTTTGTCTGTCGCCGTATTCAAGTGGATTATGATATATTACAAACTTTTCAGTCATAATAAGCGAATGCGATTGTTTAAAATTGTTCAAATATTTTTCAGTCACGACTGACCAACTGACTTTCTCACTTCAGCATATCGATATCATTCATGTTCACCACTGGAAAAATAAATGTATGCGTCATGTAACGTCATTAAGTTGTCATAATGTAGGAGATTACATTTTCTTAAGAAGTATTTCAATGTTTGACATCTAATGGTTGAACTTGCTACCTGAGTCAGAAGAATCGCATCTAGAAGAACCGAACATTCACCTGAAATTGTCCCATGCTTTTAAAAGAATCGACTTCCCTATACGATCACATAGCCTAATCTATTTTGTCAAGTATCAGACGGAGAAGGACTCAAGTTCTATATCAGATTATAGATAGATACTATATCTCACTTTTCTTAATTTGGGTTTGGATTTTGGTACGTTATTAGCTAATTTTAGTTACATGCATGAAATTCAAATGAATGAACATAATCTTTGAACCTTTCCACATTAGTGGTTTGTACAATACATGTTACTTGTAATGATGTAAAGTTTACATACGAACAAGGTACTTTACGTTCCTGTTTCGACTAAACTGACCGTTTTTAGTTTTACTTAACAAGTACCTTTTCCTTCAGTCGACTCTGACTCTGTAATTCTCCATTTCTTTATATACAATAGCGTGGGGAACATCTCCAGTCCATTTGTTTCTTCAGAGTTGGTTAATAGTTAATTACTACAGTCGCGTTACATTTATATTTTACACTAAAAGAAAGCTTCCTGAAAAATTCATCGGGCTTTGTGATTTTAAGAAACATGGAATTGATTAAAATTAATTTCGTGCGTACTATTTCGCAAATGATTGTGGCTATAATTTTCGTTGGCTTTGTCAGTGCTCTGGACGCCACCTTAAATACAACGGACGGCAATAATTCTAGCGACACGTTAGATGATAGATTTAATTTCAATCTTAACCTAGCCAATGCTCATGGAGTCGGTAAGGAAAAATTCACTGTTATTAATTCAGTTGTTGGCTAATTAATCATCAACACATTTATATAAAAACACAAATGCAAATGTCTACAACTTTTTCTCTCGCTGTACGATTACATTTTAGGAAAATACGGAGGCTTTAGTAATTCAGACGCCATGTCGTACGGAGTCAATGCTGGCATTCGCAGACCTAATGGACATTACAATAATCTTTACAGTAATTCGGGCTCTAAATCCAATTCTTTCTCCACTGGTTTCGGGGCACCCTTGACTTTTGCTAATTCTGGTTCAAGAGTCAGACCAGGTAAAGATTTTGTACTGAAAATCTATTGTCATTAGCGTATCCATTCAAGTATTTTAGCTTCAAATTATTTGATAAAAAGTATCGTCAAGCAACAAAATCAAGGTGCTTGAAAGTTTCAAATAGCTTGATAATCATTTTTCTATTTAAAATGCCAGGGTTTCTAACGACAACATAATATTTAAGTAAATTACAATTTCGCTATTTTAATGGAACATGAACTTTAGGCAACTTTCAAGCTATTTGCAAGCTTTTTTCAAGCCCTTCGAAACTTGTAATGTTTGACAAACAGTTCAATTCTATTTTGAATGGACAGCCTATCTACGATGGACGTGGATAAGGTTTAAAATAAAAACAAACACAATTACAAGTCAATAAGCAGACGGATCGTTGTTTCGTTTCATTTTTATATGTTTGGTGTTATTTAACATTTACAGATATAAACATTTTATTTATGTTGTAACGCGATAGGTTTGTTTGCAAGTCCATTGACCATGACACTGGGTCCCCAACCTTGTTTTTACTCCTCTTTGACCATTTACCACTCCAAATATAAACAGAAAGCTATACCCTAGTGTGAAAGCTTCCTGAAATGAACTCTTATTGATATATGATATTTATGATAAAAGCATGTTCAAAGTTAATTTGCAGGTCAACAGGGACTGCATTTGTGATGCTATTGCGTAAGTAATCAAGAACTGCCAATGTCACCCTTTAAATGAAATTGGATTAAAATGCCAGCTAAAACATCAGTGTGAAGAAAACATCGTTTTATTATTTCTACTGGCACCAAGCACGTCAGCAAGAGTGTATTGCGTAAATGGCTACATTCATTATTACGATTGTCAGTGTTCGACAAAAGCATTTACATAACATTGCCAGATAATGTTCGCTAAAAACACTCAACTGAACATTTTTCGTAGGAACCAGTTTTTAACTCTCGAAAGTTGTTCTGAAGATTTGTCTTTCAACATCTTTTTAATTAATTTGCTATATGTCCTAATGGAACTCTAAAAAATTTCCCGATGTTTTGATTAAACAAAAGGAAATCTTCCGTCGGTTTGAGTCCTTGAGACTAGGGAACTTGAGACAATATGTATGCCTACCTAGACATCGAATTAGAGCACGTGAATAATTTTGTGTGGGATTATTTTGGTTCATGGGAAGATTATTTAAGCAACTTCTGTTTGAGTTTGTCTCGAAAGCGTGTATGGAACAAAATACGTTAACCCAAATTTTAAGCAGCTAAATATAGTTAATCAAGGCAAAGAAAACCCCCGAAACACTTTACTTTCAAAATGATCCTCTTTGCTATTACTTACGAGACAGGGTTTTTGGGATCGGTTGATAATATTTGCCAGATATCTGATACAACAAAATCACACAGAACAGCGCCAGACGGTAAATAATATTAGGTTAAGCAGGGTACTAAACTATTTTTTATAAAAGTAATTTCGACCCACTTTGATGCAAGATCAGCTCTGAATAAGGGGTTTCTTTGTCTGTGAACAATATGGTCTGAGGTTACAAAAATAGTATTACCTAACTAAACCACGCTCATATATGATATCATACGTAATTAGATTTTTACAACCAAAAAATTATTTATGCTGTGCCTATTTAATATTTATCTTTTAATAATAAACTGAAAAAAATATGGGGGGTTATTAAGGGAAAATTAGAAAAAATAGGAAAATCTTTTAGTATCATTTAGGAAAATATTAAAGCTTGGTACGGAAAAGATTAATTCTTTCGCAGTTTTGCATTTACAAAAAAAAATATAATCTTTTCCATTCCCCTTTGCTTCCATTTTGAAACATAGGGGAATGGAAAATACTTGACATACATGAAAGATGTTCTTTTCCAGAAACGGAAATGTTAGGAGGAAGATCCTTTCCGTTCGTCCTTAAGTTCAATTTTCTAAACGCAAATAGGTTGGGAAATACACCGAAGTGGTAGTCTTAAATGTTGCAACATACCCCGGTGCCACAATTAGATGAGAGATAGTTTTTCATTTTTTATTTGGACCTACTTATTACTTGAACAACATGAACATTTACAATCCACTTTAGGGTTACCCATTTATATAAATTTAGGTAAATGTGACTGATGCAAGATTGCGAAATAATATAATAATTTGCTCTCAGCATTTGGAGGAAGGGAACAAAATTTGATGAGATTGTCGACAAAAACTCAAGGACACCCATTTTTCAGGCTCCCGTATCCTCAGACCCGTCTCACTCTCATAATAGTAACACAAGTTACTCTTCTAAAAATTGTTAGGGTGTGAGACTGATTGATGTGATGGGTACTCGCCACATGTGGCTCGTATCTCCGTCACACATATCTGAAGACCGACAGCATATTATTATGGAACATAAACTCAAAAGGCTCCGTATGATATTCCATCCTCAGTTAGTCTCCGTGTCTTCCTTCGCAAATAATAATATTAAAACCACGAAAAGAAAATCCGAGAGTGGGAGCGTGATAAATCTGACATTATGCAAGCCAACCTCAAGGAAGCGTGTAAGTCTGACTAGGAGACAAAAGACAATGATCTTCGTTTCCACTTATATGGGGCATATTTTCCAGAAGAGAAATCTACTTTCTCACTCCTTTGTCTTTCTCCTTTTCTCAGCTCATTGCACTTGAACGAGTTCCTGATGTATGTGTTACGTGCTTATGACAAGATTGTGGAGACGCGCACTGGATGGAATCTTCCACTGACAATTTTTTTTCTTTGAGTTTCACCCTTGCATATTTAAGTCACTTTTGGAGAAAAAGATGATGATGGAAAATTGGAATTGCTTCCAGATTTCGTGAGGGATGTGTCAAGTTGAAATGCTCGCAAAGTGGAAGAGAGCCAATCATTCATAAGGAAATGCGGAATGACCTTTTTTAACTGAAAGAGTATTGAAAATGAAACAATTTTTAATATTCGCCACAAATCCTAGTGCATGCCCTACTACATATCGGTCAGCCAGTGTATCAGAGATTGCTGAAACTGCGCAACTTCTTGTTGAAATTGGCAATTTTTGTATGAATACCTATTATCGATGCATTAGCTTTATTCCATTATTAATGTAGTGGAAAAATACTTTGATCTTGAATTCAACCTATATTGAACGTTCATTTGGCTCATTCCTTTCGTACGTTGAATGTGGACTCTCCATTTGAAAAAATAACGAGTCGGCAATTTGTCTTTCGAAAGTCTCGGGTGACTAACATGCTGGAATAGCATGTCAATAACAATCGAGAAAAAAAACTTTTCTCTTGACTAACTTCAGATATTCCATTTCGTATCCTTTTTCCATGCGGGACCTTTCTCTCATACATTGCTAAGTTTCATCATGAAATATTAAGTGAAGTGCATGCCTGGAAAGCAACAGCTTTTCCTAAAATTGGCAAACCTCAACGAAGCAGCAGGATATAAGTCGTGATCGTGATCAGATTTGTAGGCTGATGAAGCCAATAAGAAAAGAAAGTAACATGAGAGACCCTTGTAGTGTGGTAGTATCCATTCATCTATATTTTCAATGAATAGAGAAGCATAAAGAATTGTGGATAACAACTCGGACTGGCTTCAATCCCATATAAGGTTATGATTTATTCAATCCGAGCAAACATATATTAAAGATTATCAAATACCAATAGCTACAATCATGTAGTGCCCGTTCTTTTATTTTAGGTATTTGTTTCGTAAGTATCATGAAAGTGAAAGCGAAGCGATACAACCCCATATGTAAAACAGTTGGGTTCCATTTGTTGCCTCAAAGCTCGTAGTTGATTCTATTCATTCATTTCATTCTTTTGTGAACTTTTTTGCTTTTTTGTTAGAAAAGACAGGTACCTTCAACTTCAACTGATGCATACACAATACGTTTCATATTAGAATGTTATTACTAAAACATGTGACAAGTCAATTTTATTTTGTAAAAATGCATCTTTCAGAGAAAGTTTCGCCCCCAAAAGAACAGTTTAGAAGTTTGTCGCTAGATCGGTCCATTTCCTAGTTTCAAAAAAAATGTACAAAGGAAATAAGTTTGGAAAGTTTTTAATAAAATCACAATAAATTATTTTCAATACTAAAAATACCATTATAAAAGTCAACGATGCGTGACACCGGGGAGATGATATTTTATGAATGTTAACTTTTGCCCTTCTTTGTATGCCCCAAGTTAACTAAAAGAGCGACCTTGCTTCTGAAAAACATTTATATCTGTTCATTTAAAATTCTTGTACAAATAAACACAGCAAAGAAGAAAAGAGGAAAAGTACTGTAAATGCGTAAAAACAAGGTTGTTGTTGAACGAGAAGTTTTCCAATGTCAACGTGCAACAACAAGGAATGACGAAAAGCAACAATTTTAGTTATTGCCTCCGGAGAAGAATCTTGAAACTACTTTAGTACATATACATATTTATTTATATTACTTTTTATATTCTGCTATTACATTTCCTTCCTTATATTACACGGCAATGATTCGTTCGAAGAACTTTTTATTTACATCGCTGCGTTTGTATGCATTCTTACTACCTTCAGCTACAAACTTCACAAACACGACCCACTTTCCGCTCCGTTGCTTTAATGAGAATAAATAATAATACGAGACGCTTACTTACGTAATATTTCCAACTCTTCCCAGTTCCAGCAGCAATGCATTTCCAAGTGTTTACTCAAAGCATATAAGAAGAAGTGAAGTGTGTCACAGGAGTTTTGCACAATTTTGGTTTGGTGATGTGTGCAGAGAGGAAAATCCAGAGTTGATTATATGCTACCAAAATTCACTGCTTCTAGAGTAGCTGCATCTGCGTGTATCAAAAATTTGTACGTAGTCAAGTCACTATTTCCTAGAATCAGAGGCATTATTTCCTTTCCTCTTTCCAAAATGGTAACAGCCTCGCAACATATTCAGAGGAAGCCGTGAAAATGCATATCTTACAAAGAGTAACGACGGCAGTATTTCATTATTACCGCACCTAAAATCTAGTGTTCCAATTTTCCACCGAGATAGACTCACAAGACATTAGTGTATCATACAATAATACTTTCGAATTAAAGCCTTGTTTCCTCATCTTTATTTGCCTGAAATAATCTTTACTTTCGCATTCTGGTTTTGTTTCGTTGAGAATAGCTTTTGTTATTTTTCCCTCTCACAGTTGAAAAGCAAGGAACATGCTTTCAGTGGAAGAATCTCAACTCTGCTACGCTGATGTACTCCCTCAAAGTCAGCTTGTCCGTGATCCACTTAAAACGGAAATGAAAGTTATTGCAAGAAACTTTGCAAATGTCAACGTACCTCTACTGCGATTCTATTTTATGTTCCGGTAGTTTTATTTTGTAGAGCGTTAGTTGCATACCAACTTCCTGTATTGAGAGTTGAGACAGCGCAATTTTTTATGAATAGACACATATTTCTCGGTTCGCTTGCTCTAATTCTCCAGTATAGTATTTTGGTGGTGTGTAATAGGTCAGACGGATTACGTGGAGCATTTAAAGCAGCAGAAAAGGAAAAGTAAAGCAAATAAGGGAAAATCCTCTGCGAGTCATTTATGTGAGTACAAAGCTTGTTGCACAGCATTAAATTGCTATACTGCTCGGCGAAGGAGCATCCAATTTAGTTGAAAAGAAGAGTGGAAAGTTGCACGTAAGTGTATATTTTCCACTTGTCTTCTCCAAGGCACTGATGACACAAAGGGATAGTCATTCATTCATTCACTTGCCACTCTCGTGAGTTTCTTGTTCAGTTCAATGTGTACTTTCTCTTTTACTTCTTATCTCGAAACCTTACTGAAGCTGGAAAGGGTAGATTGAGAAAAAAAAACATCCCATTTGTTGAACGATTGTGTATTGAGTGGGAAAGAAAAGGACCTGAACTAGAGTTCTACTGCGCTGTCTTGTCCTGTCTATTAAGCATGTGCCATGCCATATTGTTTGTTATAAGATGAGGTTAAGGATAGCGTCATTTTTTATCACCTCCTTTTCCTTCGTTCCGTCTTCTTGTCCGATGTCGATTTTTCTCCTCTTTCTGATAAATGGGCACATATTAATGAACCCAATATATAACGACAGCATGCAACACTTTGGATAACTGAAAGGGCTGCCATTTCTTTTCTTTTATTTGCTTGCATTTTTAGAAAGAAAGAAACGTTATTGACTAAAATTTCAGTTGACGTTTTTACGTAAGAAAAGAAAACTGACGAAAGTAGTTTTTCTAATGTTGAATGTGTGTACATTTGTACTGGACCAGATGGGCCCATCAAAAGAATAAATACTTACAAATGCACACATCTGGATATGGGTGGATGCTGTCGATGGCTTCACGATGGAGGAGAAAAACAAACGCAAGTAAAAGCACAAAGTGGCTTCTTTACTTTCTACTTTGTACACATTTACTCTCACTCACTTAAATGAGTAATGCGGTCGCTGGTTACGGTGTAGACATTAGTAAATATGCGCTAATGTACATTCTATTACTCAAACTAAATAATGCAAGTGCTAATGTCTTATGGCAAAAATCATCGAACAAGGTTTGCCGAAATAACTTCTTTACTTTATTTAATTTGAAAGAATACAGACTTTTCTGACAGTTTTTGTCTGAATCTCGAACTCTGTGAACCTGCATTAAAAGAAGGTCAATCAGAGAACATTCAAGGTAAACAAGTTATAGTCATCAATCAACATATCTCCATTAAATAACTTCTACAATTAGCAATAAACAACGTAGCACTTCACCAACGGGTAAACATAAACTTTGTTTCTCCTTGAAGCCCATGTCTCAGTTCCACGCCGTCTATACGAACTTTCTTGATTTTGAGCTGCACCATTTAAGAAGGTGAGCTGCGTTGATCTAACTACTCCTTGTAGTGAGCACCGCAGTTCACCATATTATTTTCCATTTCTTGGCACAAATGCAAAAAGATTTAAGGGTGGTACAATATGGGGGTATCTCAACCTAAAGAAATAAGGACCGTATGTTATGTCCCGTTGTCCGGGGACCATTCATAAATTATGTCACTTTCGTCATTTAGCACCAACTCACTCCCGTAATGCTGATGATACGATATGACACTTTATCCACATGTAGAATTATAGGGGTCACGGACATACACACCCACCTTCTACATAATGTATGAATGGCCCCTTCTTTTGTTAGCACCGCCGGTGCTGCATCGATTATGAGTGGAGTTTCTGGACGCGACATAGGAGTCACGCATTGATTATTTTTGTGTAGAGTTCTTTGGTAGTGACGTTCAAATCATTCATACCTTATGAAATAACAGTATTTTTGTCACCTTCAAACCTAATCTTAATTAAAGTTTTACTACGGGGTTGTAGGTTTTTAACACCGTCAATTATAAAATGAAAATATTTTAGAACTTAAAATGGA